>JAVTVY010017004.1:0-59212 GCA_036873755.1 Hanleya hanleyi | reverse complement strand
TCTGACGGTAATAAATCTTATTTTTTTTCAATAGAAAACCTACAAAACCATATTTTTCTTGAAGAATATATACAGAAGTATTAGGTTGGAAAAAATGGCTCCCTGGTCTATTTTGGTATTTTTGTGGCATTTATAGCGAAGATTTAATCTTGCAACAAAAGTATGATAACTCAAACCAAAGTTATATTTAAAAGATGTTAGGAAGTTTGATCATTGGAAAGTATAAAGGTTGGTTTGGGTTTGAGGTATCATGTTCTTGTGAGAAGGGAAAAGGGGGGAAAATCCATATAAATGCCTCAAAAACAACAAAATAGACCAGAAATAACATATTGATAAAACAATAAAATCATTTTTATGCAACTTACCATCGTAAATCTTCCCAGGTTGATATTTCAATTTGTTTTCTCCATGAAAAATATGTTTTTGCCGAATCTGGATCAGCTGTATGACCGTCACTCCAAAGGGATTTTTTTCGTGTGTAAACATCACGCATCCATTTATTTGTCCAATAAATACTTCTAGCCCTATTTCCCCTCCATTCTAAGAAAACATAATTATGGAATATTAACTATTTTCCCCATGGTGACATATGGCATAGTGCTCTGAACCATGTCAATGCATAAGGACTAGAATATATGTTTGTGCTATGAATTCTAAATTATTCTCGGCGGATATAGGTCTTCAGATAATTTGACCTCCCTAGAACATGTAGCTGAATATCTTTAATAACTGGCAGAATCCGCATATCGACTAGAAACGTTAGATTATCTGTGAGAATTCTAAACGAGGATGACTAAAGAGGCCCAAAGTCGGAAAATCGATTTGTTGTTTAAGGCACTAGGAGTATGGGGTACGTACCAAATTATGCAGATGGCCCTGGTGAAGAGTCTAATAAAAGTGACACTTGCATATGACCTCTGTGAGGTCACTTCCGCTTCCGTTCACGTGACCGGAACTGACCTTTGCCCGCGGCGCGTAATTTTATCCGGTATTGTTAGCGCGCGCCGGGGTCAAAGGTCAGTTCCGGTCACGTGAACGGTAGCGGAATTGACCTCACAGAGGTCATATGCAAATGTCACTTCCGAGCTCTGAGCTCCACACGCTTTGAGCTCCAAGAGCTCCGATCCAAGAGCTCTGCCACACGGGAGCTCCCACCACCACCACCACCGGGCGAGGTCCGCCATCTTCAGTCCGTGTCTTTTCGGTGACGGAGTGTGAACATGGAGATCCATCCGGGTTTATACGGGAACAGCCGGGTAGTTACGGAGGTGCCTGAAGAGACACGGAGATTACCGAAGATGTCACGGCTCGGCCCTCGACTTGGGGATATAAAAGAGAAGCGGCCTGGCCGTTTCATCAGACACTCTGTCAACCACCAAGATGTTCACTTGCACAACTTGCCAGAAGCTGTTTACTCGTCTAGATAATTTACGACGCCACGAGGCCTCCACCCACAACGATGCTCGGTATACTTGCACAACCTGCGCACGGTCATTCAATCGGGAGGATCATTTACTGCGCCACGAACGCTCATTCCACGCGGGCGCGACGGAACAATGTAACGGTTGTGGTCAACTCTTCAAACGACCCAGTCAGTTAAGACAGCACCAACGTTTGATTCATAGTCCATCACCACGGTATGAGCGACAACTTTTCACTAAAGAGGCACCCATGAGGGTCAGACCTAGTGAAGATGAGCCCGGGGAGACGAATGCCACTGGTGATGCGATCACGGAGAGCCCGTCTATACCCACAGTTCAGAAGAGCCTAGATATCCAGCCGGTCCCTAGCATTACTGTTCCCAGTCATACGCCTGACAACAACGAACCTTTTCTGGAAGATGCGGTGGATGTTCCCAGCGATCTTTTACAGGACGCCCATCCAGTGAGTGACATTTATCGTCGCCATTGGTTCAGCGCCCGGATCATTTACAGCGCCACACACGTGCACGCCATGAAGTACACAAGCGTCCATGCGAAGAATGTGGTCGGCTTTTCAAACTTACCAGTCAGTTGCTGCAACACCAACGCACACGACACCCTGTTCCGCAGCCACGTTTGCAGGTAGAAGAGCCCGTAGGCATCAATATCGAAACGGGGGGAACTCCAACCCATCGCACGAGGGCCGATGATGATGTCGCTCTAATTCAACAGTCAAATTCCGACGACAAGACCTTGGGCCAGATTTTGTACGACGTGGAGGGCAAAGTACACTTCGTGGACGAACCCGTAAATGTTCCCAGCGATCTGTTACACGAAGACCATCCAGTGAGTGACATCTATCGGCGCCATTGGCCCATGATCCGGCACTGTTTCTGCCGTCATCATCCTATTCAAGATATCTACAATTTCCGACTGACCGACCTCGCCCGTCTACGCAGCTATGTGGAAGCCATCTTCAACGATCAAACTACGGCCTTCAAGTTGAATCTGGCGTTTGGTTATGTGCTGCAGCATAAGGACACAGACCAGGCCCGATATTTTTACTCGAGCAGTAACATCCGGGTATTTGACCAACCGTTTACCATCATTAACCGGGCGTCGCTAGAGGCGATGCTGGAGAAACTGGACACCGTGGATCCATTGGAATGGGTCCAACAACAACACCCCAACACACAATGGGTCGTAGAGAGGGTGACCAATGCCACGTTTTTCATTACCAAGCTGACCGACCACCCCCATCGGCTGAATGCGTCACTCGTGCACTGATGAATACCATAACATGCCGTACATACAGGGTGTATCAAAAAAAATGTCCACCTGTGAGTTTTTATTTATTTATCTGAATTTATGAGTACTATATGTAAACAACGGACTGCAACACAAGAAAGTGGTCTTTATGTTGCATGATGCACAAAGTTTGCACAATTTCAAATGAAATTGAGTGAAATAATGAAGTTTTAAAAAGGGTGGTATCACTTCAAAATTGCACTGGCTGACTTCTGCCATTTACACTGTGAACCACACAGCACGTTCTCCAGTTAGATTTATTCTTCATCAATCCAGTTTTGTATATTATTGTTTTTATGATTATGTACATGTAAAAGAACTTGATCTTGACATGTTCCATATCAATTCATAGCATGTTTTTGTTTGTAATTGAACGTCGTTCAATTGTGCATAATAAGACTTGTAAAAAACTGCACTCTGTGCATAACGTGAAAAATCAGTGAAGAAACAAAAAAATTCATTAAATGAAGAAACAAATAAATAAAGAAAAAGATAATGAAATAATGAAATGCTGCCATTAACAAATTAAAGACGATCATCCGATATCAAAATAAATTAATCTAGGCGTCAATTCCGACATCCACATTTCAGCCGTCGTGCATTAATGTCCTTCAACGTGAGCCCCTCGCAGCTGAACACAACGGCTTGCCCTGTCGCGCATCTCCTGGAAGGCTCTGCGGACCATTCGCGTTCGTCTGAGAGCTTGAACCTCGTGTTCAATTCGCTGGCGAAGGTCGGCAAGGTTGGCTGGGACAGTCTGGTACACCTTCCCCTTCAGATAGCCCCACAAAAAGAAGTCGGCCGGAGTCAGATCTGGTGATCATGGTGGCCATTCAGTTGGATGACCCAAACCTGCCACACGTCCTGATTGACCATTCGCAGATAGGCTGGCCCATTCACATTTCCATCAAAGAAGATGGGGCCAATTATGTGACCATCCCCTACCATACCAATCCAAAGAGTCAAACTTTGTCGACTGATTGATCCATCATAATGAAAATCTGGTAGATGACCACGGGGAGCATAATTCCGCACGTTCCACGTATTGACCCGTCCGTTCATGTGGAACACCGATTCATCTCCAACGAGGAAGTGCGTTACGAACCGGGGTTGGTGATTTTCCAACCACTGGCAAAATTGCAGTCGGCGCTGATGGTCAGCCGGCAACAGTTCATGGCGCCTTTGTATTCTGTAAGGGTGCAACACCAGATCTAAACGTGTAATTCGATTGAACGTTGCCGACGATACTTGCGGAACGCCATTCCTTCTCGCGCTGCTACCAGGATTTGCATTCAACTCGGCACGAACAGCGGCAATATTTCTCGCAGACCGAGCAGTCCTCGGGCGACCTGAGTTGCCGTTGTTTCTGTTTAGGCTAGTTGCATGAAGCTGGTATTTATGGACATTGCGCTTTATTGTCCTTGCGTTTGGCGGTTGACGCTGTGGAAAACGCTGTTGGAAAGCCATTATTGTGTCCCTAATGCTGTTTGTTTGGTAGTATGTTGTCACCATAAAAGAACGTTGAAATGAGGTGAATTGCTGACCAACCATACTGATGAACACGACAGTGTCTTGCTATAAAATTTGTCTTGATTGGACTTAAAGCTCATAAACCGACAGTATTATTTGTGAGTAAAGGTTTCTTCGCAATGCATTCTCATAGCTGACGAAACTAAACTGCACTGTGCCCAGTTAGCATCTGTCTGACAGGCCACATTGAAGAACTTGACAGGCTATTGTTGAACTCGGCGCTAATCACACCCACGCAGTGTGTATGGCAGAAGCCAGCCAGTGCATTTTTGAAGTCTCACCACTCGTTTTTAAACTTAATTATTTCAGGTAATTTTATTCGCAGTTGTGCAAACTTTGCACATTATGCAACACAAATATCACCTTCTTGTGTTGCAACCGATTGTTTACATATAGTATGCACAGATTCAGATACAAAAATAAAAACCCACAGGTGGACATTTTTTTTGATACACCCTGTACTCTATATATCTACATGTTGATCGTTGACGTTACGGAGGTGACCGAAGAGACACGGAGGTGACCGAAGATGTCACGGAGGTCACCGAAGAGACACGGAGATCCATCCGGGTTTACACGGGAACAGCCGGGTAGTTACGGAGGTGACCGAAGAGACACGGTGGTGACCGAAGATGTCACGGAGGTCACCGAAGAGACACGGAGATCCATCCGGGTTTATATGGGAACAGCCGGGTAGTTACGGAGGTGCCCGAAGAGACACGGAGGTTACCGAAGATGTCACGGCTCGGCCCTCGACTTGGGCATATAAAAGAGAAGCGGCCTGGCCGTTTCATCAGACACTGTCAACCACCAAGATGTTCACTTGCACAACTTGCCAGAAGCTGTTTACTCGTCTAGATAATTTACGACGCCACGAAGCCTCCACCCACAACGATGCTCGGTATACTTGTACAACATGCGCACGGTCATTCAATCGGGGGGATCATTTACTGCGCCACGAACGCTCATTCAACGAGGGCGCGACGGAACAATGTAACGGTTGTGGTCAACTCTTCAAACGACCCAGTCAGTTAAGACAGCACCAACGTTTGATTCATAGTCCATCATCACGGTATGAGCGACAACTTTCCACTAAAGAGGCACCCATGAGGGTGAGATCTAGTGAAGATGAGCCCGGGGAGACGAATGCCACTGGTGATGCGATCACGGAGAGCCCGCCTATACCCACAGTTCAGAAGAGCCTAGATATCCAGCCGGTCCCTAGCATTACTGTTCCCAGTCATACGCCTGACAACGACAAACCTTTTCTGGAAGATGCGGTGGATGTTCCCAGCGATCTCTTACAGGACGCCCATCCAGTGAGTGACATTTATCGTCGCCATTGGTTCAGCGCTCGGATCATTTACAGCGCCACACACGTGCACGCCATGAAGTACACAAGCGTCCATGCGAAGATTGTGGTCGGCTTTTCAAACTTACCAGCCAGTTGCTGCAACACCAACGCACACGATACCCTGTTCCGCAGCCACGTTTGCAGGTAGAAGAGCCCGTAGGCATCAATATCGAAACAGGGGGAACTCCAACCCATCGCACGAGGGCCGATGATGATGTCGCCCTAATTCAAGTCAAATTCCGACGACAAGACCTTGGGCCAGATTTTGTACGACGTGGAGGGCAAAGTACACTTCGTGGACGAACCCATAAATGTTCCCAGAGATCTGTTACACGAAGACCATCCAGTGAGTGACATCTATCGGCGCCATTGGCCCATGATCCGGCACTGTTTCTGCCGTCATCGCCCTATTCAAGATATCTACAATTTCCGACTGATCGACCTCGCCCGTCTACGCAGCTATGTGGAAGCCATCTTCAACGATCAAACTACGGCCTTCAAGTTGAATCTGGCGTTTGGTTATGTGCTGCAGCATAAGAACACAGACCAAGCCCGATATTTTTACTCGAGCAGTAACATCCGGGTATTTGACCAACCGTTTACCATCATTAACCGGGCGTCGCTAGACGCGATGCTGGAGAAACTGGACACCGTGGATCCATTGGAATGGGTCCAACAACAACACCCCACCACACAATGGGTCGTAGAGAGGGTGACCAATGCCACGTTTTTCGTTACCAAGCTGACCGACCACCCCCATCGGCTGAATGCGTCACTCATGCACTGATGAATACCATAACATGCCGTACATACTCTATATATCTACATGTTGATCGTTGACGTTACGGAGGTGACCGAAGAGACACGGAGGTGACCGAAGATGTCACGGAGGTCACCGAAGAGACATGGAGATCCATCCGGGTTAACACCGGAACAGCCGGGTAGTTACGGAGGTGACCGAAGAGACACGGAGGTGACCGAAGATGTCACGGAGGTCACCGAAGAGACACGGAGATGCATCCGGGTTTTCACGGGAACAGCCGGGTAGATACGGAGGTGCCCGAAGAGACACGGAGATTACCGAAGATGTCACGGCTCGGCCCTCGACTTGGGGATATAAAAGGGAAGCGGCCTGGCCGTTTCATCAGACACTCTGTCAACCACCAAGATGTTCACTTGCACAACTTGCCAGAAGCTGTTTACTCGTCTAGATAATTTACGACGCCACGAGGCCTCCACCCACAACGATGCTCGGTATACTTGCACAACCTGCGCACGGTCATTCAATCGGGAGGATCATTTACTGCGCCACGAACGCTCATTCCACGAGGGCGCAACGGAACAATGTAACGGTTGTGGTCAACTCTTCAAACGACCCAGTCAGTTAAGACAGCACCAACGTTTGATTCATAGTCCATCACCACGGTATGAGCGACAATTTTCCACTAAAGAGGCACCCATGCGGGTCAGATCTACTGAAGATGAACCCAGGGAGACGAATGCCACTGGTGATGCGATCACGGAGAGCCCGCCTATATCCACAGTTCAGAAGAGCCTAGATATCCAGCCGGTCCCTAGCATTAGTGTTCCCAGTCATACGCCTGACAACAACGAACATTTTCTGGAAGATGCGGTGGATGATCCCAGCGATCTCTTACAGGACGCCCATCCAGTGGGTGACATTTATCGTCGCCATTGGTCCATGATACGGCACTGTTTCCACCGTCATCGCCCTATTCAAGATATCTACAATTTCTGACTGACTGACCTCATCCGTCTACGCAACTACGTGGAAGCCATCTCCAATGACCAAGCTACGTCCTTGCGTTTGGCTATGTACTGCAGCATAAGGAGACAGATCAAGTCCGATACTTTTACCCGAGCAGTAACATCTGGGTATTTGACCAACCGTTTACCATCATTAACCGGGCGTCGCTAGAGACGCTGCTTGAGAAACTGGACACCGTGGATCCCTTGGAATGGGCCCAACAACAACGCCCCAACACCAAGTGGACAGTGGAGAGTGTGACCAATGTTACGTTCTTCTTTACCAAATTCCGGAATATTGCCATTGGGTGAATGTATTCACCCATGCACTGATAGATACTCAGAATGCACAAACAACTATCTGAGGATATGTTGCCTCAACGGTATCCTGGGCTGCCCGACGATTAGAATAAATGGTTCAAAGCGAACATGGCCGAAGATGGAACTTCCTGAAATGGAGACTTCTGATTGGACAAGAATACATCTAACGGACAGGAACGAATATGACAGATGCAAATGGTGCCCTCTGATTGGACAAGAGTCTTCTTGAATTGTAAATATACCCAACGCGGCTCCCCCAGCGTGGGTATGATGTAACATTGGGGAGAATAAACTATATGAAAAAACTTCTTGTTGTTGTTGTTGTTCTCTCATGTCTCATCCTTGTTGTTGTACTCTCTCCGGTCTGTTAAGGCGTAATGACGGACGTCACTACATTTCGAAGAATGAGTGACAATTCCATGGAATATCTAGAAAATCAGAGCTTCTGAGCTATTTCACCAGGCCGTTGAAGCATTGAGCTTGGTGTTGGCGGGCGTTGCTACAAGATGACACCTCACACGACGCATTCGAACCAAGGATGGTCCATCTCTACACCAAATACCTTCCTTCACTGCCCCAAAATACCCGCTTTCGCTACTACTCGTACTGATGACGTCACCAATGACGCCACAGATGCTGCGGACATGCCTCGAATCGGGGTGTACACCCCGGGAGCTACAACATGACATCTCCCACGACACATTCGGACCAAGGATGGTCCATCTATACACCAAATACCTTCCTTCACTTTCATAAAATGCCCACTTTCGCTACTATTCGTACTGATGACGTCATCGATGACATCACAGATAACGGGAACATCCCTCAAATTGGGCTGTACACCCCGAGAGCTACAAGAGGACACCTCCCAGGACGCATTCGGACCAAGGATGGTTCATCTCTACCCCAAATACCTTCCTTCCCTGCCCCAAAATGTTCACTTTGGCTACTACTCGTACTGATGATGTCACCAATGACGTCACAGATGACGTGAACATACCTCAAATCGGGGTCTACACCCCGAGAGCTACAACATAACACCTCCCAGGACGCATTCGGACCAAGGATGGTCCATCTCGATCCCAAATACCTTCCTGTACTGCCCCAAAATGGCCACTTTACTTACTACAACCAACTGCGCATGCGCAGATTGACGCGACTTGCACTTAAAAACATGCCATTCTGACTAACCCACACAAGCTTCACTTTGACACCTTCCACGACCCATTCAGACCCATAGCTGTCCATCTCTACCCCAAACACACACTCACATACCCCCCCAAAATGCCTGCTTTCTATACTACGGCCAGACTGCGCATGTACAGACTATTGGAAACGGACGAACCATTAGTCCAGTCGGATGCTCCTCAACGAGAGCTTCAAAATAAGACCTCATACGACATCATAGGATCATTAGGGACTCACCTCGACCCCAAAACGTCCACCCGGTATGAACCTATACCCCCATAGCCATGCAGTATAGGCATATGGGCTTACCCAGGCCTCGGTGAACTTTTTCCAAAAATTTCACCGTTTCGCTTCGAAACCCCTCCCATCTTGTATTAAATGACGAGACGAAAAAAACAAATCCAAACAGCTCATATCACAATGAACGTATGTGAATTTCCCAGGTTGAACCGGTACTCCCATATAGCCAGTATGGGACTATATACAGCCCTACCCGGTACTTTTCCAAAAATTTCACCGTTTCGCTCCGGGACCATTCCCATCGTGTTCTAAATGACGAGACGTGAAAACAAATCCAAACGGCCCATATCACAATAAAGGTATGTGAATTTCCCAGGTTGAACCTATATCCCCATAGCCAGTATGGGACTATATGGGCTATATGGTACTTTTCCAAAATTTCACCGTTTCGCTCCGCGACCCTTCCCATCGTGTTCTAAATGACGAGACGTGAAAAACAAATCCAAGCAACCCATATCACAATGAACGTGTGTGAATTTCCCAGGTTGAACCTATACCCCCATATAGCCAGCCTTTATACAGGCCTACCCGGTACTTTTCTCAAAAATTCCACCGATTCGTGGAAACAAATCCAAACGGCCCATATCACAATAAAGGTATGTGAATTTCCCAGGTTGAACCTATATCCCCATAGCCAGTATGGGACTATATGGGCTATATGGTACTTTTCCAAAATTTCACCGTTTCGCTCCGCGACCCTTCCCATTGTGTTCTAAATGACGAGACGTGAAAAACAAATCCAAGCAACCCATATCACAATGAACGTGTGTGAATTTCCCAGGTTGGACCTATACCCCCCATGGCCAGCCTATGAGCCTATATCCAGACCTCGGTGGATCCCTTGGAATGGGCCCAACAACAACGCCCCAACACCAAGTGGACAGTGGAGAGTGTGACCAATGTTACGTTCTTCGTGACCAAATTCCGGAATATTCCCATTGGGTGAATGTATTCACCCATCCACTGATAGATACTCAGAATGCACAAACAACTATCTGAGGATATGTTGCCTGAACGGTATCCTGGGACCCCTCCCATTGTGTTCTAAATGACGAGACGTGAAAAACAAATCCAAGCAACCCATATCACAATGAACGCGTGTGAATTTTCCAGGTTGGACCTATACCCCCCATGGCCAGCCTATGAGCCTATACAGACCACCGTGGATCCCTTGGAATGGGCCCAACAACAACAGGTTGGACCTATACCCCCCATAGGCTCATTGGCCAGCCTATGAGCCTATATACAGACCTCGGTGACTTTTCCCCAAAATTTCACCGCTTCGCTCCGGGACCCCTCCCATTGTGTTTTTCTCGGCGAGGCGAGAAAAACGAGATCCCACAAGCCATAGTAAAGCCCACGAAAAAAATTGACCATCCCCATACCCCATACAGACATTTTCCCTTATATTGTATAAAGCAGACCCCTATTGTGGGGGTAAAGTCCGTGTTCCGCTTTTTATAGTTTCGGGAAAAAATCCTAATTTTACATGCACCCACCCCATTGACTTGATAGGCAGGCCCCAATAAGCCCGGGGACCGATATTAGCCCTTTTGGCTAGGGTTGATAGGGGTTTTCCCCTAGTTTAGGGCTAAAGTCCGTGTTTCGCTTTTGATAGTTTCGAGGAAAAATCCTAATTTTACATGCACCCACACCATTGACTTGACAGGCAGGCCCCGATAAGCCCGGGGATCGATATTAGTCCTTTTGGTTAGAGTTGATAGGGGTTTTCCCCTAGTTTAGGGGTAAAGTCCATGTTCCGCTTTTTATAGTTTCGGGAAAAAATCCTAATTTTACATACAAAAAACCCATGACTGGATGCCCCTTCACGAAAGCTTCACTTTGATACCTCACTCGACCCAATCAGACCATGCAGCGTATTTGGAGTCTGGGGACTACTTTTTCTCCGCGGAAGTTTTTTCCCGCGACCGCATCACCACCAGACCGCATCACCGCGGAAGAATACATGCCCAGGGGCCCTTTGCCCGAACTTATAGTGACCTTGAGCTGGTGGCGCCCCCTGGCGGAACTCCCTCCCCTGGCGGAACTCTTGGGGAGATGATGGGGAGTTCCCTATACCTTTAACCTGGAAAAAAGGGGACCAAGAGTTATCTCCCTGGAAAAGGGGACCCTTCCCGTGTTCTACCTACTACTGACGAACCAACTAAGCACCACCCAGCCCAT
Organism: Hanleya hanleyi; assembly: GCA_036873755.1. Taxonomy (NCBI): domain Eukaryota; kingdom Metazoa; phylum Mollusca; class Polyplacophora; order Lepidopleurida; family Hanleyidae; genus Hanleya; species Hanleya hanleyi. Next base: position 47,839 of record JAVTVY010017004.1, on the reverse strand, counting down.
TTGTGTTCCTCCTACTTCAAAGAAGAAATCTTTGAAGCAGCATGGAACCAGACACCCTCCATCCACCCTATAAAACACTGAAGACAGCGCACAAGACACAGACAGGACGCTTACATGGTGCAATAAAGACAAGTGATATTACAGTGCTAGACATCACATTATCAAGTTCCTGTTGCTTCTCAGCAAAATGCATTGAAGCAGCTAAACGCATAAAGCCTCAACAAGTCGCATCATTTATGTCCACTATGACCACGGTATTTCATGGACAGAAATACGGGCTAACCCGAGTGGCTTATGGATAGAGTGATTAGGAATATAAACTTGTTTAAATAAAACAAGGGCAGCGAGCTCACATATCCCCACTGGATTTGACAATGGTCAGATGAGAAGACAAGACAATATTAATTTGCCCCCGAATTCGGGAGAGAATATTTTCCATAAAGGAAGAAAAATGTGAAGTGATGAAATAAAACTTAAGCTCATGCTTAAACAAGTTCATGAAAGGGAATCCCACCCACCCCCAGCAAATTTGGTTAAATTAGTAAATGAATGTTTTCATTTCACAAATTTAACTGAATGTGGATGTTTGATATTCCAACAGGGGAGACAACACGCCAAATGGTATCCAGGGAAGACAACTCTGCTTGTCAGATGTAAAGTCCTTGTCTGTAAAGTGATAGCGGTAAGCCCAATCAAGCTAGATTGAGTTTTGGAATGCTGTAACCTGGACTTTTTAACTGGTGATCTCAAAATAAATAGGATGAAAGCTACATCCAATTATGTGTTCATTCAGAATTTAGAGTGAATTGAATCAGTAAATTTCAAATTCTTGTGCTAACAAGAAAACATGACAAATGCACAGATGGACACACAGCAATTCTATATCCCTAATCTTTCGTGTCTGGTGAATGCAGGGTTACGTAGCACAGCTCAGTGTTCATCTAATTTTACGATTTTCCAGGCTAATAGCCTCATGGTATGGACATGGAAAATTCTGCTGACTTTTCAAGGCCCAGAAAATAGGTTTGAAATCCAAAAACTTTCCAGGTTGAATCTTGCAGTGTCTTCCAAAACCTCATATCTCTTGATAAAAATTGGTGTTATCAACCTTGAACTGTTCTGAGGTGTGAATTGTTCGATGTCACATGTTGTAGGAAAGGCTGTTAACTGATGAAATTGCACGCGGGAATGAATGTTTCGGGGTTCGAGGAAAAACCTATGATTTAATGTACACTGTTATCCTAAATAACGGCTCTTCTAAAAAAAATTGAAGAAAATAAAATAAAATGGAAAATAAGATTCTGCAAGCCTGTAAGTAGAAACCTACTGTGTTGACCAATGTGCAGAAATGAGAAAATGTAGAGCACACCATCAAAAATAACCTTGGTGGAAATCATAGACGGTGATTCAGCAAACAACACGTATCCAATCACATTTGTATATCGAAATCAAAAGTTCCTTTCAGGCAATCCTATATTTCCATCATGGGGGATAATCCAGGATTTAATTATTGCCATTTTGGAGCAAATCCAACATTCCCAAGTACAACTCCTATCAAATCACCATGATTAGGTAACTAAGTAGTGACCACATTAGTACAGTTAGTTCTTCTTGAAAGTACACTAATATCGAAATCAAAAGTTCGTTATCAAAACCAAAAGTTCCTTTCGGGCATTCTTACATTTCCATCATACAGGATTTAATTACTGTCATTTTGGAGTAAATCCAACGTTCCCAAATACAACCCATATAAAATCACCATGATTAGGTAGTGATCGTTGGTACAGTTACTTCTTGAAAGTTCTCAAGAGGGCGGATACGTACAGTACAAACATTGATATATCAGTTCCAAATGATTGTAACTGGTACAAAGGAACTGAACCACATCATTCTTCTGACAAAATGCAAAATCTAATTATTTGAACCTGGTACGCACAGCATCGTTAGTGTCAACATGGTGTAACTGTACACAGTGTCATTAGTGTCAATGAGGCACAATTGTGAACAGCGTCACTTGTGTCAATGAGGTACAACTCTGCACAGCGTCATTAGTGTCAACGAGGCACAACTGTGCAGTGATATTGGTGTCAACGAGGCACAACTGTGCAGTGATATTGGTGTCGAGGCACAACTGTGCAGTGATATTAGTATCAACGAGGCACAACTGAACACAGCATCATTAATGTCAACGAGGCACAACTGTACAGTGACATAAATGTCAATGAGGCACAACTAAACACAGGGTCATTAGTGTCAACAAGGCACAACTCTTCAGCATAGTGTCAACTAGGCACACCTGTGATGTACACAAGGCAGAATGGGGATAAAATACTGCAGAGTTCACGTCTGGGCTTCATCCCACTGAACCACAAGGTTCGTTCCTTCCACTTCGACGCGTTCGTATACCCATTTTCTCCCGCAGCGACATTCACTGCCACATTTCTCAGACCCACATCTTGTGCAGGGGAAGTGACATCCGGGGCAGTCTTTTTCTAAACAGTCACATAAGTCTTTGCTGTTCTCAATGAGTCTGCCAGTTTCATCATAGAGCTGGTTCTTTCGCAGACTGAAATGAAAGAAATGTGTGTCACATTAATTGTAATTCCAGGTACCTATTCAGCCAGGGCATGATCAGACAAGGATGCTTGGCATTGCCCCATTTATTACGTTCACTGCGACCTCGACTAACTCCTGGCTGGTTCTCTGGAGTATGATTAGTCAGTGTTTCAATGAACTTCAAACATCTATTAGTATAACAGAACATAAAAGAAAACAAATGAGTGTTCGAATGCATTAATGTGGACCGGACAGCTTCGAGGTAACCAAACATCCCTGAAAATAAGCACCTGTTTTATTGATGTGAGATACGGTCCTGTGGCTTCAATTCTTTGCCTACCATCGTCACGAAGCCCTGCAAGTTCTCTCTATATCCTCCCTATATGGGTTATCTATTAATTTACTTCTCAATGAGCAGACAAACCAAGTATTCTATACACTTACTTCTCCCTGTATCGACAATCTAAATACTTACTTCTCCCTGTATGGACAATCTAAATACTTCATTCTCCCTCCGACAATCTAAATACTTACTTCTCCCTGTATGCACAATCTAAATACTTACATTCTCCCTGTATGGACAATCTAAATACTTACTTCTCCCGGTATATTCTGCGGTTCATTTTCCTCATCTCCCTGGTACTCCTCTCTGGGTCAAAGTTATCCATGAATTTTCCAGGATGTGAAAATGATAGCATTCTAATCTGCTTGGTAACTCCAGATCCCTGAGGATTAATGAATATATAGATCAATAATGGAACGACGACAGGCCTTGTTTTTTTGGAAAAAAAAGTGATGGTATACAAACACTCGCACAACCCAAATATATGGGAATCCAGAAATGTCATTTCTATTGAGTTTGCTAAAATTAGTGTTCACAAGAATCGTATTTACCCGATTCCTAGCACTGAAGTAGTAAAGCAGCAGGGGGACTGACTTCCATAAGTTATCCCATAAATCACTGAGACAAGTTATCAAATATATTCAGCTAAAAGTGAGTGAATCAATATGATTTAATGTTGTTTTTAACTATATTTCAGTCATATGACAATGTTTGGGTCCTATTTCACAGCCGGGAACCCCCGGTTAGGGTTCTGCTCTTTTTCACAGCTGGGAACCCCAAGGCAGGGTGTCAGCTAAAATAGCCCAATGGGCTCCAGTATCTCTCGGGACAGGACTGGAATTAATTACTACTCCAATTGATTTGACCATCACTGATGCTATATCAATGCGGAAATGGTCTCAAAACAATTAAATTGTGAACATCATATTTTAACTTCAGAACCACCAGAAAGTTGATTGTGTTTGAAATTAACATATAGATATCAGATTATATTATACAGGAGTAGTGTGACTAATGTCACAGGACCTACGAAGTAGGGTGAGGAAGAGGACTTGGGGGTCCAAGCATAATGTTTCAGGTCGCCTAGATGACTTTGGGGTCCAAGCATAATGAAGTAGGTCAATTTTCATCAGAAGTAGATCAGCTCAGAACTTGCTGGTAACAGTCCCCTAATGCACGTTCATGCCAAAAATCAAGGTTCTAATGTCATCGGTTCTCCTTATTTTGCGGACTAAAAGGATTCGGATGGACTCACTGACTACCTGACAATTTGCAAATGGGAGTCTACTTCGTAGGAACTTATTGTATGACCTGATGACCTACATGCCAATTCATGCTGTTTACAACTACTTGTATATAGGATAACCCTATTACTGTCGGTCTCAAATTATGAGGGAACAAGCTTTTTGGCAATTGATCAGAGCCAAGTATTCTCAGAGCAGTGAAATTTCTCTCAGTATTTATACGTAATTTGCACATTTTTATTTTAAAATTTCAAGGAAATCTATTCAGAATCTACTTCTCGCATGTTATTTCCAAAGCACAGTGACATGGGGCTTGCAATGCTGTAACATTGAGACTGGCCACTACGATGTGGCCAGTCTCAATGTAATCAACATACAAAATTGTGAGGGCAAAATTCGTTTTGGTGAATTTGACCGAGTTTTTGGTTGAATTTTCATGAAATCTCTGGATAAAAAAATGCACAAATAATGTTCAGATGATGTGCAACATTTCACTGCTCTGAGAACAATAGGCCCCTTTAACATATATTGCCGAAAATCCTGTTCCCTCGTAATGTGAGACAAACAGTGGCTGCTACGTCGAGGTGTCGGTTAATTGTATTACAGAGAATGTATTTTCAGAACTTTCACAACCAAGCCAACAGAGAGGAGATCTATTTTGGAGGACTGTACATGAAGTTCCCAAAGGTGAGATCATACATGAGTGAATTCTTTTATTGCATGTGGCAACTATTGACGAATAGAGCCATCCATCGGAGCTACTTCATGGAATACTTCATAAAAGCAAGGATTAATCGGATGTGGCGAGTGCCAGGATTTCTGGTCCATGCACACAGAATTTGCCCAAAGCACACAGAAATAGATGTATGCACAAGGAACTGGGGTGCACGAGTGAGTTTACTGGGCCTGAAATTAAAATTTCATTCTTGGCACTGCAACTGCACCTCACAACGTCCTCTGATGGACTGTCAGAATGATTTCACTTTATGCCTTCCAAGGTCGACACTAAAAAGTGGGACAGGATAATCGACTGAAATGCTTTGTATTCGACTGAAGAAAAGAAAACTCGGCCGGTTATTTGATCATAGCTCGCTTAATACTGGTTCGATTCTGACAATCTAACGTTCCGGAATAGCTGAAGAGATTCTCTTTTCAAAAATATATAGTTTGATAACAAAAGAATTTCTATTTTTGAGATAGTGGGCAACTGAAATAATCGTGTCGACTTCGCTAAAAAGTAATAGATAGATAGATTTATTGCTCAGTTTTGTCCATAGGACTAAAATGCATATACATTAAGACATACATTAAAACAAATACAACATGAGTACATTAAGACAGAACAATTAAGACACTAAAACAATAGGACATTAAAAGAAACATCATACAAGAAACATAAAAACAATGTGAAAACATCACAGACAATATCACAGGCAATAGAGGAACACAGGTCTCACAGAGAACAAAAGATTTGGCTGATCTGTTAGCCTCCAGCGGAAATTCAACTGGGGGTAAGATAACATGGAGGCAGATTGGACGGGACACAATTGTAGTGTAGACATATCTTCATCAAATACGTCTACTTACTCCCAAACTGCATTTACTCTGGAAGATTTATTTAACAATCACAAACAGTTTCTCAGGGAAAGAGGTATTTGTCTTCCAACCAATCATAACGACATACCAAAACTATACTGGACTCCCAAAATGCATAAATCACCATACAAAGCTAGATTCGTAGCTGGTTCTAGAAGCTGCACCACCAAGCTTCTTTCAACCCTATTGACGAGGGCCCTTCAGGAGGTAAAAGCATTTTGGGAAAGGTATTGCGCCACTATTTCTAAGAACTCTGGCGTTGAATGTATGTGGATATTGAAAAACTCAAAATGTCTTACGGAAGAACTTGATGCTAAAGGTCACATACCGTACAGACATGTATCCACATGGGATTTCTCGACTCTCTATACTACAATCCCTCATCAGGACCTTATTGACCGTCTAAGTTCATTAATAGTATCTGTGTTCAAGAAAACTGATCGTAGATATATTAATGTCGGAAGCCATAAAGCATTCTTTAGCTCGACTACATACAAGAGATATCATTCATGGGGTGTTTCTTTGTTTATAGAGTTGCTTGAATTTCTCATTAAAAATATTTATGTGAAATTTGGCAACACAATATATCAGCAGCATATAGGTATTCCAATGGGTACTAATTGTGCACCCCTGTTGGCTGACCTGTATCTGTTCTCTTATGAATATGACTATATGCAGGCGCTTTCAAAACCGATCCATTCAAAGCCCGTTCCTTCTCATTCACCAAACGCTATATAGACGATCTTCTCGCTGTGGATAATCGCTATATAAATGACGCAGTGAAGGATATATATCCACCTTCACTGGATTTGAAGGAAACTACAGATAGCCCTACAGGCACATCATATTTAGATCTATATCTCTATAAAAATGAAGCGGGCATTCTCTCTCGTCGACTTTATGACAAAAGAGACGATTACAATTTCGACATCGTAAACTATCCCTTTCTGGATAGTAATATTCCAGTGGGACCTGCATATGGCGTATACATATCTCGCTTAGTAGCATTTGCTAGATCCTGTGTTAAATGTGATGATTTTAATCAACGTCACAAAACATTGTTACAGAAACTTATAAAACAGGGCTATTCCACCAAACGCCTCCACTCAAAGTTTCTCAAATTTGGCGATACATATCGCATGCTGATAAAAAATACGAACGTAGCGTGCAAGATCTATGGCGCTACGTTTCGTAACTTGTGTCTAATTCCGCTTAACCCGGGACTAGGGGCCGTATGAACCCATGTACTTCAACAGTCACAATCAAAGCGTGGCTGAGATACATCATTCTTTAGATGACGACTTTACAACGAATTATGGATTAAGAATACTGATCAGCGATACGGATTTGATATTTTTGGAACATCATGATGTCTTGCCGGCATCATTGAAAACTGTTGACCGCTTCTCTCTTGCAGGAAACAAGCCTATGTTTATGTATACTATGATTGTCTTTTTGAATTTGGTGCTAATACTGTTATATGGAATATGGAATAGGTCTTTGGATTATGGACGCGGATATTCTCTAATGGACGACGGCTGAATTATGGATGACGGACTAGACGCTTGTTATTATTATGCGCGCGCGGTGTATTACGCGAAACATGTCCCATAATTTAGTTTCTAACTATGCAGTTATGTCAACCATGCCATTATATATTTCAATTATGTCATGAATAACATCAGTACGGTACTATATGAAGACAAACGCAAACGAACTCTTTTGGGGTAGAGCAGTTTTACAAAATTTACAGAGCTGTGACGCGGCTTAGCAACACAATGACGGACTTTTTTTTTTTTTTTTGAAAAAATGACGGGGATGGGAGGGGTAGGTATCGATGACTACAACCTGAAAATAGAACAGATACGTTCTTTCATTCATGCATTATCCATCACGCGCTGGTGATCCATGCCAATCAAAACGACAAACCAATGGAATATCATCGAATCATACGAACTGTTCCTTCCGTTCTACATTTTTACTACGGTGGGGCAGAGATCATTCCTGCAGCCGTTTAGACGAAAGGTATATGCAATCGAAGCCAGAAGCATTTCGCTGTGAAACTAGGTATAGATCATCGATACATCAATAAACTTTTAAGCAATGACCGAACCAGTTTCCCTGATTGGGCGGAAACCATGGCGGCCATCTTTAATTTATGCGAAACCATTAATCTTGTGTATCTCGGATACCATTTCGCTGTTTAGTGTGAAACTTGGTATATATCATCGATACATCAAGAAACGTTTCAGGAATGACCGAACCAGTTTCCCTGATAGGGTGGAAACCCTGGCGGCCATCTTTAATTTATGCAAAATATTTAATAATGTATATCTCTGATACCATTTAAACTTGGTGTACAGCATCGATGTATCAAGAGACTTCCGATGAATAACCACATCAGTTCCTCTGAGAGACGGGAAGGATGGGCGGCCTTCAATAATTTATGCAAAATCATTATTTATCTCTATCTCTGATACCATTTAAGTGTTTGATGTAAAATTTGGTATACATCATCGATGCATCAAGAGACTTACGATGAATGACAAACCTGGTTTCTCTGATTGGGTGGAATCTGTGCGACCATTTTTAATTTATTCAAAATCATTAATGATCTGTATCTCTGATATACCGTTTTAGTGCTTCACGTGAATCTATACATCATCAATACACCAATAAATTAATCTCTGATTAGGGGGAAAACTTGATTGCTATCTTTAATTTATGCAAAATCTATACCTTTGATACTGTTCAAGTGTTTGATGCAAGACTTTGAGTGCTAAATATGTGTATTAAGGTGTGGCTGATTGGTCTGTGGAACACCAAATCAGGACTATCACAACCCTTGAACTAAGACACACCTCCAGCAGTGTTGGAATGAAATTATCTCGAATTGTCACATCACAGTTATTTTTCCTGGAAACTGCCGCCGATTTTTTTTCTGTCAAATATGTTAATCCGGTTGTAATATGATTTTTCTTAAGAAAAACAAAGAAGCATGCACCATTTTAGTGAGAAATAAAATAGCTAATTCACACAACTTCGGTTTGGTCTCGAGCAGAATGCATCAGTCTTGCGCCTCGTGTACACACGTGAAACTGCATGACATGTCTAGTTTCTGCGGTTTCCACGTCAAAATATTTAAATAAAGATAATTGTATTGTCTCATTTAAATGGAGCTGACATGTGACTTTAATGCTTGGGGAAGCTGATATCGGGCGAAATACACGGTAAATGAAGTCAATGAGCTCTAAAGGGTAATTATGTAATGAAATGGACTCGGTAAGATGGTTCTTCAATCTGGTGGTTTTAATCAGATTGTTTCAGAGCCTTATATATAGGATGCATAGTATCTTGCTGCAAATCGGTGCACATTATCATGAATAGTGTTGTCAACACAGTTCCAATTTTGTGTACATGGTTTTGCAATTGTGATAAAGGAGATCTGATATTTCCTACCATAAGTCCGAGGTTTAGCTGGCCATATGCTAAATGCCGTAGTTGTTGTCAACATATTTCCAATTTTGTGTACATAGTTTTACGATTGTGATAAATAAGATCTCATATTTCCTACCGTAAGTCCGAGGTTTAGCTGGCCATGTGCTAAATGCCGTAGTTCGCCGAGCGATTGCAGAGTGCTTTTCGCCGCCATATTGCAAAACCAAGTTTGCGGAGCACCAACTGCTACTAGTCTAAATCGCTATCATATTATGCAAGTTGCGTCTTTCTAGTTCAATTCACATATCACTTATTGTTCATGAATATGTTTTCATATTAATTATACAGTTGTTATATAAAAGTGTCACTATTCTGTGTAGTTTTGTCGAAGATCTGTAGCGACGTGTCGATCAAACCACAGAACCGCGTGTCTCAAATCCTTCAAACAATGAATGTTTAATAAAACAATGCTGATTAATCGATGTTGAATCTATATTGTTGTTGTTACCACACGCTAAAGTATACCAATGTACCTTCTGAGACACCAACACAATTATGTTGGTGATGAGTATCATTATCTACTTGTATGTCAACACTTTTCTAGTATCCGTGTAAAATACCTGAACAAATATTATTATACTTACCCAAATATTGAAAAGTTTATAGATTTGTGTAAACTACGTTTGTACCTAAATTAGTTAAAATAGCAAAGTTTATCAGAATAATCATGAACACTTTTACATAACTTGTCATGTTCATTCTGAACAAAGGGAAGCCACTCTAGTTGTCCCCCTTGCTTGTTGAAATACATAGTACTGTGGAAGGAACATATATCTATATGCAAATATATCATATAGCAAAGAATTTAATATCTTAATATTTCGTCTCTTGTGAAAACTTGTCTACATAACATTTTGTTATCTTTATATATTGTTTGTAATTTACGTTTCCCCCCATATACCACCGATGGGTGGTCTGGGGTGTAATAAACTTGAATTGAATTATACAGAGAGTATACGGTAGTGTGAGGTAACAACAATAATATCGATTCAACATCGATTAAGCATCATTGTTTTATTAATGAGCATTGTTTGATCGATTTGAGACACGGTCCTGTGGTGTAGCATATGTGCCGCATTGGGAATGATTGTCAATATGAACGGTGGAAACATGGTAGCCTTTCTGATGAAATCTGCGACACTGGTTGTAGTAAATTCAGATTATCGTGATTGTTATCTGGGATCGTCAGACTCATTATGTTGAAACCAAATTCCGAGTAGTTGGTAGATAACACGTACAGATGCAAATTGTTGGTAAACAAATGGAGTTTGATCTGTATTGGCCTGGAAGTAATCGGCGATTCAGTTTATCGTAAATTTATGTGATCGCCAGTATGATTTATCATTGTCACGATGTTTTCATGTGGATTCTGATTACATATGCAGGTTACAATGTAGTAGATAGTAAGACGAGGCTTCTGCAACAGGCGGATTCATTTGTAACATGGGAAACAAAAATCGTTGATAATTTGTAATATCTTGTTTGTCACAAAACTGACAATGAAACAGGATATCTGGATAGGTGATTTTATAGTAAAGTGCTATAATAAGCTTTCCTTGTAAATTGTAGGTGCATGTGCCCTATCGTTCTTTCCCCTACCATTCTTTCCCACCATTGATCCACACGAAACATGACTTGATTGAAGATTCGAGTCCATTGCTTATTGATGTAATCTCGATCACATTAGAAAATGCCTATGCGGTTACAGACCTGCACTTCTGCCAGAAAGTGCGTTTTATTTATTTTGGAAACTCGTACGAGCAGAATGTTGTTGCCATCGACATCGGTACTCGAGAGAATGTGCGCTGATCGACCTACACCGCCACAATATGGTTCGACCATTTGATTAGCTATTAATTTCACGAATGTAAGTCAGTCTGGTTGGTTATTTGCTCGCTAACTTGGCTGAGTTCCGGAATCCTTCTGATGGGTATATAGTGAGCGGAATTTTGCCCAACGGGGAGACTTAATTCTCTGAGAGCCTGACCTGAGGAGAAATCTCCGCCCTTTCGATCCCTGAGTTATACAGTTACACTGTTTCTTCATGATGGCGCATGCCTGTGTAGAATTCACCTCGGTGAGTTGGAGATGTTACACTATCCACACTCACACCGTGTGTTTTCCCATCCCAGTATAGCTGATATACTGCATTCGGAATCGTAACGGGTGTTTCTGGTCACAACTACTGTTTGGTGCTATCCAATATATTATGTCCCATGCCGATCTGACGGCACGAGTCTAAAGAACGAGTTTAACGTATGCATAATTTTGTTGTCACATCCCGACATTTTATACAGCAATTTGAATCATTGCACCGGGTTTATTCATGGAAGCACCGATGCTGATATACGCTGACGCCAGATTTTAACAGACAAAATATACAGTTTGAACTTTTCGCACCGAGTGCAACTTTTCAAAGTACGGGTGCTTGTCGACCGAGAACGTTGTTTAACGCACCAAACTCGCAGACTCCGAGTGCTTTCCTCTGAACTCAGTAGATCCTGCACTAGTTGCATTATAATTCAACCACATAATGGGTCGTGATACATGAACTGGTTGGTGCTATTTTTGGGAGCACCTGGTGACTTTTCGGCTATAGATATAGCTGGCGGTGGGAGCATCGGGGGCTTGGGTGGATATAGGAGTGGCCATGGCGTTTCGCATAACGGCAGTAGTTATTATTGTGGAGCTGTAAACGAAATTATGTGGAGCTGGAAATGAAAATATAGTGGAGCCGTACACGATATTATTGAGGAGCTGTTTTCACTGTCCGTGTGTAGATGAAAGTGCACACCCGGTGCATTCTAGTCCCGCAAGAATACTGCATTCTAGTCCCGCAAGAAGACGAGAAGAGGCTCTAAGCCGTAAGACTCCCTAATACGAGAGGCTCGAAGGGAAATGGTAGCCATCCCCCCGCCATATTGTGGGGGTGGGGTCGTAAGCGCGTAGGATTTCCGTGTATGAATTTCCCGTTAGTCACCATTAACTGTTTCCTCAAATGACGGCGCTAAGCTGCACAGATTAGTCTCTCGGTAATAGTACTAAATTACCCCACGTATATGACACGTATATGAGTGATAACTGTGTGTAAAAACGCGCGAAACTGGTGAACTATTCCTTCACAATCAACTTGTGAAACGAAGCAATATGAGTCTCCCTTGTCAAACGCTAACCGTTTATTTATTAATAAACGGCAAAACAGCTCATACTTTCTGGGTTAAGGGTGAATACAGTTTTTTGGCTAACATCCTCCATTGTTGTTATATTTATTAAGGTTTATCAACTATTTGTGAAAATTTGTTCAATAATCCCTTCGAATAATTAACACGGTCGCTGTTTATTTTTTTAAATTCCCACTGACAAGATCACGCCTCATCGTCACAAGTATATGAGATCAATATACCTACATTGGTAACGTAATTACACCGTTCTGGTGTTTCGGATTTTGAATTGAATGTTGACGGTTAATAAAAGCGGAAAAAGTTTCTTGAAGCGATGATGATAATGCTCCTCTTTGCTATAGCAATCCAAGGTCGGATGTCAACCCACATTTCTATATATATGCTACTGATGCCTTTGTTCATATTTTCTGGTCCGCCAGAGGGACACTTTCACTTTCGCTTTGCACTTCAATTACAATGTTTCTTCTTGACCAAGGTTGTTCCTCTCCAGATGCAAATATAGAGTATATTATCCAGTCCATCACGAATATTCCCGAGGAGATGTAAAACACATTCGCCCACGCACTTTTCGTTTGCTGCAAAATAAAATACATGCGTGTAATGAATGTACACTAGGCCTCCAAATGATTAACACCATGAAATTTGTCATCTTCACATTTTCAAAGTTAAATACTACACTAACGTTCCGTCATTTACCTTGACTTATTGAATACAGTAAACGGTTCAAACCGGGAAACGCACGTGATGTCATAGAGCCAATCAAGTTAGGAGCTTGCCAACACCGTGCTGCTAGGATTTTCTTTGATGTCTGCCCGTGTGATCTCCAAATATGGCACTTGGCGGGTGTATTGATCTTAATTCCCTTGGAATAGCCAATCAAATTTGAATTTTAAGGAGGTCATACATTGCACTTCCCCTAATATGGACCACGGAATATTTATAGCGCTATGACATCACCAGACCTTTATTCTGATCAGATAATGTGTTATGTTCAGCCAAGGCAACACGTGTAGTGTTAGACTTGGGTAAGCGAAGATGGAAATTTGTATTTCTATATTATGTTTTGCTTGTCCCCGCCAACTTACTGTATGTAAGGTGGGGACGCTTCGCCTATATTTGCAACATAGAATTTCCTTGAAACTTTTTTTACACAAATTAGTACTACGATACACATCCGAAAAATCGAAAAATCAAATAAAAATCAAGGGTCACCATATCGGTTTATGCTACAACTGGATGCCTATTAACATAGTAAAATATTAACTGTTACTCCCACAACTACACGTCGAACGACCCCGTGCAATGAATATTTATCGACTGCATTCTCAGGGCCTTTAGGTTTCCTAACTATAACCTCAGAATTTTGCATAATCCAACACGACGAAAACGATCACCAATGCTTTTTTATGCATCGTCAGTCTTGTTTGAACAAAGAATTGACGTCACGCCCCAAAAATGGACAAGTTTTCCCACCACAGACAAACGGGCACATCATCGGATCAGACGCACGGTGAATATTCTTTTTCGCTCTGTTGTTTCCAGTAAATTATCTCTTCTTTCAATTTCGAGAACATAATAATGTGAGATGAGCACAGATGAGGTATGGTTTACTGCGCGGCGTTTCCATTGGTCAGGCACGGCGGAAGCAATTGGTGGCTGAAGGGTCACATCACAAATAGCCCTGGACCCGAAAGCGCCAGGGGTCTTAGATGGCCGGAGAAATCTTCGCATGTGTAAACTTTATTTGTTTTGCCTGTTTTGTTGTTTATCACAACATTTGTTTTAATATTCCCCGTCAAAAAAACGAGGATGTTCGGAAGTAGAAATAATGTAAATATTAAATATATATCATTTCAATTGAAAGTTTCATTAAGCTTTGACCATGTCACCAACACGGATGTTTTTTACTTGTTGGGAAGCCAAACACATGTCAACTTATGAGTGTGAATGAGCCATCCTCCATAATGCAGTTCTGTATACTGCTATTTCCGTGCCAGGCCCTGTACTGGAACTGTCCGTTTAAAACATCAACTAATAAACGGACGGCGTTTTGGGGCAATACGCTACCTTCGTGCGAATTAGATTAGATGAAGGCCCAGCTAATGTAGAGAAGAAGCCGAAGAACAAACACTTTGAAATCCGAGAGGTAACAACGTGGGGGCGTATCTTGAATAAAAGAATTCTCAGATACCGGTAGCCTATAAACATCTGACTTCAAAGCAACCAGATGGAGATATTGCCTGGCGCTTAATTCGTTCAAATGTGAGCATGTTCGGAGAGGTCATAAGCTCACGAATATTTCCGATCGAAGTGGCTGATATTCGCTGTGTACAAGCAATCCGGCATGGCTCGTATTTTATAGACGTACAATGACTTAATTGGCATGATGGAATGAGAAAGAATGCCCCTCATGCTTATTGGAAAGTAAAATCTGCATTCAGTACAGATATAGTTTTTTTTGCTTTATCGTTTTTTTGTCTCTGCCTTTTTTTAGTTTTTTTTTGTCGTTTTTTTTTTGGTTTTCTTCTCTGCTGAAAATATTGGCTCCCCCTCGTTTCGCCGTTTCTGTCGATGTTAGTGTAATATCTGAAATCGTATTAGGTCTATAAAGCTACATGCCAGACAAGACACCAGAAATGGGGACAATAAGGCTCACATGAATTGTCACATGTACCTAACTAGTGGAGTTGTCAGTTCTCCCAGGAGACGAGTTGATTCCATTTGAAAACGATGAATACAAAAAGCTTGCTCGCCCGCTCCACTTTGAAACAAAATTGCATGATGACCAACGTATTCACTTTGATAGGAATAATTAATTCATTTTGAAGAGGCAAAATGTCTCAAATTACAACACATATAAGGGAAGTGGGAAGAGGTGCCGACATACTGACTGCGTCATATGCGTCATTTTAAATGATGGTTTGGCGCAGATAATTATGACAGGGAACTGAATAACTGATTACCCCGTGGCTAATAATCAATCCGGTAACATACGGAGCAGCGATACCCGTCAGACTGGACAAAGTGTTAGACACCGACTTCGTCACACCTGTGGAAAGAAAATAAATACAAGAGTGTTAGTAGTCTTTTTTTCAGACAGATAAAACATCACGCAAAAAGACAGAGAATAGGAAATTGTTGCGTATCAATTCTTCTTCAGGAGCCGGGAGCGGTATGGTTACCGTATATACTATTAATGTTTGTGCTCAAAAGAAATGTTGGCAGCTTTAGATTGTGCAATATCAACTGTTTATTGAACCCGAAGTGCCACCAAGGTCGACAACCGCGTCCCCGTGTCCAAGGCACTCCTGATAGTTCGAGTGGTAAATCATTTTCCTCTGTCCTGGGCCAGGAAAAGGCTAACCACCAGGGATATGCAAGGAAGCAATGTCGGAGTTGCACTGCATTTGTGCCACTACGGAGACTTTATCAGTGAAATATGAGTCCTTTCGGGTTTACTTTATCTCCTGGGGCTTCCAGGGGCGGCTGGACAACATTATTGTATATAGCAAGTCATTCGTCGAACATCTCATTGATCTGCGAATAGTGATGAAGAAACCCGCCAAATGAGAGATCTTCAGGCATAAGGTCCGGTACATAGGAGACGCTGGGTCGAAAGAGGCCAAGAATACTGATCAGCGATACGGATTTGATATTTTTGGAACATCATGATGTCTTGCCGGCATCATTGAAAACTGTTGATCGCTTCTCTCTTGCAGGAAACAAGTCTGTGTTTATGTATACTATGATTGTCTTTTTGAATTTGGTGCTAATACTGTTATATGGAATATGGAATAGGTCTTTGGATTATGGATGCGGATATTCTCTAATGGACGAGGGCTGAATTATGAATGACGGACCAGACGCTTGTAACCTAACTTTCTACCCTATCTCTGGAACAATGCCAAATGGTTGAGCGCTGACACACCGTGACTTAGTAGTTTATCATATTGGGGTCATTTTGAGCCTATTTGCATAACCCCCGGGCAGAGGATCATGGGTAAATTCAAAATGGCGTATATGTGGGGTACCAAAAACGTAATGTTTTTCTTCAAAACCTTCAAAGGTCACATACCGTATAGACATGTATCCACATGTGATTTCTCGACTCTCTATACTACAGTCCCTCATTGGGGCCTTATTGATCGTCTAAGTTCATTAATAGTATCTGTGTTCAAGAAAACTGATCGTAGATATATTAATGTCGGAAGCCATAAAGCATTCTTTAGCTCTGCTACATACAAGAGATATCATTCATGGGATGTTTCTTTGTTTATAGAGTTGCTTGAATATGACTATATGCAGGCGATTTCAAAAACCGATTTCATTCATCAAACGCTATACAGACGATCTTCTGGCTGTGGATAATCGATATATAAATGAAGCAGTGAACCATATATATCCCCCTTCACTGGATTTGAAGGAAACCACAGACAGCTCTAAAGGCACATCATATTAAGCTCTCTATCTCTATAAAATGAAGCGGGCCTTATCTCTCGTCGACTTTATGACAAAAAAAGATAACAATTTCGACATCGTAAACTTTCCCTTTCTGGACAGTAATATTTCAGTTGGCCTTGCATATGGCGTATACATATCTCGCCAAGTGGCATTTGCTAGATCCTGTGTTAAATGTGACGATTTTAATAAACGTCAAAAAACATTGTTGTAGAAACTGATAAACCGGGCTATACCATCAAGCGCCTCCGTTCAAAGTTTCCCAAATTGGGCGATACATATCGCATGCTGATAGCAAACTATGAGTGTAGTGTGCAAGATCTATGGCGTTACGTTTCGTAACTTGTGTCTAATTCCGCCTACCCGGGGCCGTATGAACCCATGTGCTTCAAGATCCTCATGCTCATATGAACATTCACAATCAAGACGTGTCTGAGATACATCATTCTCTAGATGACGACTTTACAACGAATATTATGGATTAAGAATACTGATCATCGATACGGATTTGATATTTTTGGAACATCATGATGTCTTGCCGGCATCATTGAAAATTGTTGGTCGCTTATATTTTGCAGGAACTAGCCTTTGTTATGTATACTATGATTGTCTTTTTGAATTTGGTGCTGATACTGTTATATGGAATATGGAATAGGTCTTTGGATTATGGACGCGGATATTCTTTAATGGACGACGGCTGAATTATGAATGACGGACTAGACGCTTGCCATGAAAGTGGAATCATAGAATATATAAATGGATATAGAACGACAGGAACTATTTCTGGGATTTAGTGCTGAGGAGAGAAAAGAAGTGATAGTTTTGAAGAAGGGTGGTGGCGGTGGATCACTGATGGCCATACATGGCCATAAGGCTGTCTGCAGGGGCTCGATCTGCGTAGCCAAGCGAAGAACACGTGCACTGGGACGATGTGAATCAATGAAATTGGCACGAAGATGATTCAGGGAAGTTAACTCAAGTGGTATACTGCGTAGAAATCATATTTAAATAATGCGTGAGATTTCATTGTGTATTACTGACCTACTTGTATTACATTAAGCAACAGAGCAGATCAAATACTCTCAATTTGTAGTGCCGTATTAGTGAAATAGCATGCAGTATGCAGACATGACACACTACACACGCAGTCTCATAATTACTGACGTCGAGCGAACCAGTCCTTGTTCTGTCCTCTTAATGCTGAGTGTGAGCAAGGAAACAAGTTATATTATCCAAGTCTTTGGTATGACCCAGCCTGGGATTGATCCCAGTACCTGCCGCTTACGAGACCGACGCTCTGATTATTAGACCACCGCTGTGCGATTCACATTTCTGGAAATGCAGCTACACTCTTAAACGAAAGATTAAACCGCTACAGCTCCAAATATGCACTTTGCATTAAAATAAATGAGTCGCACTGGTTCTTGAGTAATAAATTTGTGTGGTAAATTCATATGTTCGAGATTGACAGAAAGTGGACACTGGGTAATAATTTTAGGCTGTCTATTGAATACACGCCTTGTCGGTTGTCTAAAAATAGCAAAAACCACCATGTTTCCTTCCCATGGTGCAATGCGAACCACAAGTAAACTTTTATCTCACGCATGCTGTATAGGCACGGACTGAAAATTGCTGAAAAAAGTTATTTCAAAGGAGTTTCTACAAGATTTCTTCAGACTCCTTTAACTCTACAAAGGTTCAGTGACACCTCAGGTCCCTGTCAGCTTCTGACACGGTCTATAAACAAACTTATGACGGTGATTTTCCCGAGGCCGATGTTGCAGGCATTGCTGTATCCGAATCTTGCTCCTGAATAAGGGGCAATAACTCTTCCTTTTTGCCACTTTCAGACGACCGGCAAGTCGTGTATTGGAAAAGCTGTTAAACTGAATAATTGTCAGTTCGGTTCTATTAATCAGATTATATATTTGTCTGGGGTTATTTGGTATTCTAAGAGATGTTATAACTGACATGTCTCAGTTTATAGCATAATGGGGGAAAAGCCTGATGGCAAATACAAAAGATAAGTATTATTCAGAAATGAAAATGAAAGTAATGAAGCTTAACCTGGACAATTTGTTTCCTGCGATCAGCTGATAATTTCTGATTTATTGATTTGCTATATAATGACTGATATCCGAATATGATTTAGGCAGGAAATTGTCCAGTGATGGTGTTCGGTAGCTTGAAATAAATACAAACTGTTATTTCTTCTTCGTTGTTTCAATCCATAGAGCATGCGGTCATACACTCTAAAACGCAAATGTTAATTAACATCTAGAGGATTGGAGGAGGGAAAGTGTTGGATGCAACAGCTTAAAGCTTTCCCTCCTCTAGATGTTAAATCTAACATTTGCGTTTTGAGAGTGTAGAATTTTATCAGACGTGCTACAAATGCAGAACCTGGTGTGCCGTAAACTTGAAGTTGTATGTAGCAGACCATGTTAACCAAATACAAGCGGTTCCACATTCAGAAGATATTAATTAGCTGGTGTGTTTCAATCAATTCTCTGTCGGTTTGTATTTGTTTCTCCATCGTATACTTACCAGCAAAGTAAGGCGCGATATCTATCATGTTTGGACTGAGTGATCCGATTTCGGCAGTTTGTAGACCCACTGATATAGATATGACGATTATGACGATATACGGCTCACATCCCACGAAGTTCACCGTGATTAGCATACAGGCAGGACCTAAACTTGCTGCGAATAAGATAATAATTCAAATTTAATATTAAATAATTAAAAAGGAGATAAATTATCATAAATACATAAATATTATATCTTGCTCTAAAATGTATATTTCATAATGCATGCAAGTACATAACAAGCGCTGAATGAGCGCAAAGACCTCCGTCGAGGCAACAGATTCAGTAAGGGAATAGTACATCACTGAATAACATAGGGCCGGATGCCAAGCTCAATTTTGCATTTGTTGACGTGAACTTCACCAATGGTAATTAACGTGAGGTTCCACACTAGCATGTCCAGCTAGGGATGTGGAATTACAACACATATAAGGGAAGTGGGAAGAGGTGCCGACATACTGACTGCGTCACATGACTTCACAGAATAGTCCTCTGGTTAACCTATTCTAAAGCACATACCAAGAATCTAACGATTAGTGATATGTGTTGTATCTCAGGTACGCTTTTATTGTACCTGTTCATGTGGCAACTTGGATGATATGACCACACGGCCCCTAGCACCGGCATAAGCGGTATTAGATACAAATCTCGAGAGCTATGATGGAAATGCTCTGACAACTCGTATACTGGTAATTGGTGAGCTGTTTCGCTGTGACAGCTCGTATATTGGAGATTAGTGAGCTGTATCGTCGTCAGATGTAAATGACGGCATTTAACACAAAAGACTAGTCTGTAAGGCCCGATGTCGACCCAGCATCAACTTCCCACAAGTGCCAACATATATCAAAGACCAAAAGGTCTGTACAGGGGGCGGGCCTCGGGGACGAAACGTCCACCAGCAGAATCTCGCCATATACAGGAAAAAATTACAACACATATAAGGGAAGTGGGAAGAGGTGCCGACATACTGACTGCGTCACATGACTTCACAGAATAGTCTTCTGGTTAACCTATTCTAAAGCACATACCAAGAATCTAACGATTAGTGATATGTGTTGTATCTCAGGTACGCTTTTATTGTACCTGTTCATGTGGCAACTTGGATGATATGACCACACGGCCCCTAGCACCGGCATAAGCGGTATTAGATACAAATCTAGAGAGCTATGATGGAAATGCTCTGACAACTCGTATACTGGTAATTGGTGAGCTGTTTCGCTGTGACAGCTCGTATATTGGAGATTAGTGAGCTGTATCGTCGTCAGATGTAAATGACGGCATTTAACACAAAAGACTAGTCTGTAAGGCCCGATGTCGACCCAGCATCAACTTCCCACAAATGCCAACATATATCAAAGACCAAAAGGTCTGTACAGGGGGCGGGCCTCGGGGACGAAACGTCCACCAGCAGAATCTCGCCATATACAGGAAAAAATTACAACACATATAAGGGAAGTGGGAAGAGGTGCCGACATACTGACTGCGTCACATGACTTCACAGAATAGTCCTCTGGTTAACCTATTCTAAAGCACATACCAAGAATCTAACGATTAGTGATATGTGTTGTATCTCAGGTACGCTTTTATTGTACCTGTTCATGTGGCAACTTGGATGATATGACCACACGGCCCCTAGCACCGGCATAAGCGGTATTAGATACAAATCTCGAGAGCTATGATGGAAATGCTCTGACAACTCGTATACTGGTAATTGGTGAGCTGTTTCGCTGTGACAGCTCGTATATTGGAGATTAGTGAGCTGTATCGTCGTCAGATGTAAATGACGGCATTTAACACAAAAGACTAGTCTGTAAGGCCCGATGTCGACCCAGCATCAACTTCCCACAAGTGCCAACATATATCAAAGACCAAAAGGTCTGTACAGGGGGCGGGCCTCGGGGACGAAACTTCCACCAGCAGAATCTCGCCATATACAGGAAAAAATTACAACACATATAAGGGAAGTGGGAAGAGGTGCCGACATACTGACTGCGTCACATTCCCCGCAAATAATATTTCTTTGATTTCACGTGCTTGAAATATTGGGGTATGGAATAGAGTATATTGATGGAAAACCTTGAATACTGCTTGAGACATTAGGCCCCTTCCCACCCACACCTCCCCATGAGAGGACACCCCCACCCAAATCAACACGTTAGCGGCAGAAATGAGACCCTGTGTGCCTAGTTTTACCAACTTGCTTGTGATTTTATGCTATTGGTCCTACACATCAACACTTCATATTTACAGTATACAGTATAGCATCCTCATTGACAGAATCCTCTACAAAACACATCTGATTTTACCGACACTTCGTTCTGATCTGTCTCGGCATCATGTGTGGATTCAATGGGCTCGGAATAATTTTGTATACTGGTGGCTACAGGTCACATTCACTATAATGTATCAATTACCATGGACTTGTACATGTATCACATTCATATTGAATGGTGATGGCTGATGAGAATATTGCCAATAAGAAACAAATGGCTGGATTCCAGCGAATAAAAAGTTCATGTTAATCATAAACAACATACAATTAATAATACTATCAAATAATTATGTATATTCCTTGTCGACATCTATATAATACAGACAATATTATGACTGAATCAGGGTAACAGATATTCAAGGGTATATATGTCTACACTAAACTGAAGGAGATCCATGATGCGTATTATATTATGTTGTAAAACTTCACTTGCTAATCTCGATTATGTTGCTTATTGTGAAAATAAATGAAGTTATGAAAATAAATTTAGTATGATTGCCCAGTATCCTCAAATTAGAAATATCTTCAGCAGCTAAAGTTAAGCCAATCATAACAATATATAACACCATGGTACTCAGGAAATGAAGTCTTTGTTTCTAGAAGCTAAATCATTTCTGACACATTCAAGTCCTCATCTGGTCAAGGGAGATAATTTTGTAAAAAAAAAACAAACAAAAAAACAAGTATAGATCCACACTGGCGCAGACCAGAAAGTTGTATGACCTTTGATGATATTTGTGGAGCATGCTGCAGGACTTCAACTTTCATGAATCTGATATTATCCACATAACCCATTCTACATGATATTTTTGCCATAGCACCGATAAACTAGATTCCTTCATTTATGTGGTCTAGATCCAGGAGCTATTGGGAGCTGCAGGTTTTGTAAAAGTTAGCTTCAATTATTCTTAGAGAAGGAATGAAGTCCGGCATGGTTGTTTTGAGGTAAAACTGGGCATCCTTGAAAATGTCTGACCGATTGACACATGTATCACTCTGCCGGTCATCATTACATGCGTAATGTTTATTTCCTGAGGAATCGGGGGGGGGTTGTGGCCAATCACTGACTCTGATGCTTATGTGCTTCATGACCTACGTGACAGGTTTATGGACTTTACAACATGTTGGCAGAAGATTATTGTATCTTACATCAAGTTTATGGCTGGAACTATGAAATAAATTTAAAGGTAAACATATGTCAAAGCATTGTACAGGTATATGTGCTATGTCGCTGTAAATTGCAGGATTAGTGGTCTGTGGACTGTGTGGTACAGTTACAGGCAGCGGCACATGTCTGCATAAGTTTTTCAGTCCTCTCCAGGTAAATGCCATGACTGGAAATATGAAATTAATTCAAAGTAAACATGCCATATATGACATTGTACATGTATAAGCTTATACATGTGACATGTTGCTGTGAATCACACGTTTTTTGGCTTGTGAACTACATGATACTGTTATGGGCAGCAGCACATGTTTGCAGAAGTTTACTGATGGTTTTCCAGTCCGAAACAGGCAGGGAAATATGAATTTGACCCAAAAATCAACCGGACTATTACACAAAAATACTACAATATAGTACATGTTGTTTTGTGTTGAAGTTTCACACAATTTGGATTTCACGGACTACGTGACAGGTTTATCATGTACGACACATGTTGGCGGAACTTTATTGATTGTTTTCCAGTCCGAAACAGGCAGGAAATTATGAATTCGCAGAAAAAAGCAAACCTGCATTTTACATAACAAAGACATAAATTTGGTACAGGTGCTGCGCGTTGATAAATCGCACAAAATTGATTTGGCAGACCACGTGAAAGTCTTATGGACTACGGGACATGTTGGCGGAAGTTTTCCAATGCATTCCCAGTCCCAAGCAAGGAAGGAAATACGAATTTGACCCAAAAATCGACATGACTATACACAAAAATTCTACAATATTGTACTTGTTGTTTGCGTTGAATTTTTGCACAATTTGGATTTCAAGGACTACGTGACAGGTTTATCATCTACACCACATGTTATCAAAACTTTGCTAATGGTTTTTGAATCTGAAACAGGCAGGGAAATATGAATTTGCAGAAAAAAGCAAACCTGCATTTTACATAATAAATACATGAATTTTTCGTAGATATATTAATGTCGGAAGTCATAAAGCATTCTTTAGCTCGACTACATACAAGAGATATCATTCATGGGATGTTTCTTTGTTTATAGAGTTGCTTGAATTTCTCATTAAAAATATCTATGTGAAATTTGGCAACACAATATATCAGCAGCATATAGGTATTCCAATGGGTACTAATTGTGCACCCCTGTTGGCTGACTTGTATCTGTTCTCTTATGAATATGACTATATGCAGGCGCTTTCAAAAACCGATCCATTCAAAGCCCGTTCCTTCTCATTCAACAAACGCTATATAGACGATCTTCTCGCTGTGGATAATCGCTATATAAATGAAGCAGCGAAGGATATATATCCACCTTCACTGGATTTGAAGGAAACTACAGATAGCCCTACAGGCACATCATATTTAGATCTCTATCTCTACAAAAATGAAGCGGGCATTCTCTGTCGTCGACTTTATGACAAAAGAGACTTTTCGACATCGTAAACTATCCCTATCTGGATAGTAATATTCCAGTGGGACCTGCATATGGCGTATACATATCTCGCTTAGTAGCATTTGCTAGATCCTGTGTTAAATGTGATGATTTTAATCAACGTCACAAAACATTGTTGCAGAAACTTATAAAACAGGGCTATTCCACCAAGCGCCTCCACTCAAAGTTTCTCAAATTTGGCGATACATATCGCATGCTGATAGCAAAGTACGAACGTAGCGTGCAAGATCTATGGCGCTACGTTTCGTAACTTGTGTCTAATTCCGCTTAACCCGGGGCTAGGGGCCGTATGAACACATGTACTTCAATATCCTCATGGTGCTCATATGAACAGTCACAATCAAAGCGTGACTGAGATACATCTTTTTTGGATAACGACTCTGAAACGAATATTACGGATTAAGAATACTGATCAGCGATACGGATTTGATATTTTTGGAACATCATGATGTCTTGCCGGCATCATTGAAAACTGTTGACCGCTTCTCTCTTGCAGGAAACAAGCCTATGTGTATGTATACTATGATTGTCTTTTTGAATTTGGTGCTAATACTGTTATATGGAAAATGGAATAGGTTTTTGGATTATGGACGCGGATATTCTCTAATGGACGACGGCTGGATTATGAATGACGGACTAGACGCTTGTAATCTGGTACATGTGCTGCGCGCTGATAAATCGAACAATTTTGATTTGGCAGACCACGTAAAAGTCTTATGGGCTACGGGACATGCTGGTGGAAGTTTTAATGCATTTCCAGTCTCAATCAAGCATGGAAATATAAATTTGACCCAAAAGTAAACATGAATTTTGAATAAAAACATAGAAAAATAGCACATGTTGTTTGCGTTGAATTTTCATACAATTTGGGTTTCACAGACAATGAGACAGGTTTGCCATCTACGTTATATATCAGTGAAGATTACGGATACTTTTTCCGGGCCCAAACATGCAGCAAAATAAAAAATAAACGAAAAATAAAACATGCTTTTTACAGTTTTACACAACATTACAAGTATATGGACCACGCCCCCTTTGTTCGGTTATTGATTTAACGACTAATTGGCTATAGTTCGATGGAACGAGACTATCTGCGTTAGAACATATGTCATAGAACATGTTCGCATAGATCTGGAGTAATGAAACACTCTTGGAAACAAGAAATGACTCAAAATACAAACCCGGAAATGGAAAACAACAACATGTCTTGGTTTGCGCGACCTTGGTGACCTTCCCCACCGTAAATTTTATTTCGGGTAATAGAGCCTAATAACGTGTTTGCTGGTGGAAAGGGAATATTTCCTGCCTCCTAGATTTTCGCAAATGGTTCCAAAAGGTTTCAAAAAGTTTCAATTTGGAATGGAGTCTATCGGGGGAGAGAAGAAGCGAAAAATCGCATTGTCCGACTCTCCAAGCTCATGAGCTGGAGGGCCGCCATGTTCAATGCAAGACGGTACATCTTCGGAAAATTTATGACCTATCTCAGGTTCTTAGCGTGACATGTACTTGATCAGATCAGGGCATTTGCAGCATTTCTGTTCTTCATTCAATACATAGTACTGTTCACACGCCCTATGATATGTACTTTTGTATCCAACATTATGCAAGTTTTGTTGTTAAAAACGCCTACGCTTACTCGTTTGAAACAGCAGACATTATAAATTTAGTTGACCTAGATTCTGCATTGAAGATCAACCATTGAAACGCGGAAAACAACGAATTACGTCAATTATGCCGTATTTTCGCCTGCATGTTGTCTGAACGTACTATTCTTGTTTATCTGATGATGCTAAACAATAATGATCTTGTGAACTTTGGGATAGGTCATAAATTTTCTGAAGATGTACCATTTTGCATGTTCAATCTCTCGGTGGATGCAGGACAGAACCGGATAGCTCTGGTTTCGAGATTGAGGTGGAACCCGACTACAGAAGCAAGGCCCACTGCAATGCATTGCAATGGGGAACCCCATTATTTCAATTGTGTCCAAAGAAAAAGTGCAAGATTTCGTCGGGAACCATGACGATCCCTATTGGAAATACTATGAGTCGTGGGTTCCCCATATGACAATTATTTGGCGGGAGATTTCACGTTGCGTTCCTAGACCTCCGTCGACGGAGGTAAAAACAGCCATAGCCATTGGTTTACGGAAAACACTGTGACTGTGAGACTGTTGAAATCTGGGATCTGCTCAATCTCAAAGCGCCCATGAACCGGAACTTATATCGCGAGTGTGATACGGGGAGTTCGCTTTTGCAGTGTGGGTTAGACGCCACTATTAAGTGTGTATACCAGAAAACAGGGCGTCTGCTTTTATTCATCCCTGGAAGGAATGGTTAGTATCATATATATTGAAATTCTTTTTGGATTATCTGACAAAGAAAAATATAAAGCTGGACCAGTGTCTGCAGACAGCAACATTGTGACAGCTTTTTGTCGGGTAACCCCATGGTGTTTTAGGGTATTTTTATTTTCTGCCGGGTGATATTCTATCATGGCGGCTGGTTCGAAATCGTGTCGCTCATCATATGTTCAAATTGCCGATAAATTTGACTGAACAAATCAGTCTTTCCAGCAAGGTAGATCATTGTTGCAACGAAATATTGGGAATTCTGGGGATGTGCCAGCCAAATTTACTACATAATAGGTACGCAATTCTAATAGTGGTGTCTAACCTGTGAATACAATGCAATGAGGAGTTGGCGCGCTCTTGTAATCTTCAGTTGATTTTGATAGCATCAATTACAACACATATAAGGGAAGTGGGAAGAGGTGCCGACATACTGACTGCGTCACATGACTTCACAGAATAGTCTTCTGGTTAACCTATTCTAAAGCACATACCAAGAATCCAACGATTCGTGGTATGTGTTGTATCTCAGGTACGCTTTTATTGTACCTGTTGATGTGACAACTTGGATGATATGACCACACGGCCCCTAGCACCGGCATAAGCGGTATTAGATACAAATCTAGAGAGCTATGATGGAAATGCTCTGACAACTCGTATACTGGTAATTGGTGAGCTGTTTCGCTGTGACAACTCGTACTTTGGAGATTGGTGAGCTGTATCGTCGTCAGATGTAAATGACGGCCTAAGGTGACGGTAACCTTAGGGGAGCCATGTGTTGCACCATTTCGAAATGCGGTGATACCCACTCTACGCACGAGTCATTAATATCTTCAAAGTTCTCAAATACGATAGTACTTTTTGGAGCGATACGCAAGAGGTGGGAAAAACTGACGACGTCTGATGACTAAGAAGGACACACCTAACATTCAGACCCGAGAATATGGTGGATTCTCGGACGTAGCCTTACTATCTCAGCCGCGCTTTTATTGCAGCTGTTCATGTGGAGACTATGAAGTATCCACACGGCCCTAGCACCGGCTTAAACCAAAACGTTCAATTATCCGATATTGGACACCCAACACGGAACACCTGTTGAACGGCCATACTGTGGCGAGAGCTATACTTAGAAATTCGTCGGAATCAGAACAAGGCATTCAGACAACCCCAACAGCTCGCCTTTTTGGGCATTGGTAGAGTATGACAACAGTATTGTGGGGCATAATGAGATGAGGGAGAGTTTGATGACTTGCTTCACATGCTTCCAGGATTCTTTAATGCATTTGATGTTATTGATGAGGTCATATATCAGCGTATAAGGGTTAAAATGGGACAGTTTTTATGTTTACGATCACAGGGAAATGACTATGGAGTGTGGCCCATGATCATATGAATTTGTTCTGAGCAAACCTTCAAATTAATTTGTAAAATTTTAATTTAAAATATGATTTTTAAAATTCTAACTTCGAACGAAAAAAATAAGATTTCAAATTTGATTTTAAAAGCCTTTAATTTAATTTTTACATTTACATTTCAAATCTAAATGTTGAGAGTTGAAATATCAAAGTTTTGTGAAAAATTGTTTTTGAAATTTGAATTGAATCAAATCAAGACTCAAATTTCAAATTTAAATGAAAAGGTGAACTCATAAGGATTAGTTTGAAACTTTCAAGCATTCACAGACTGGGGAAATTCTAAATTTTCATCAGATTTACAACTTAATGACACACGCATATCGACTTTGGGGCTGCCAGCAAAACTATGTGAAGCAATAACACAAAATAATAAAAATGTGGCTCTAGAAATACCTCTGCTACAATCAAGGCCACATCACAAGAAAGAAATATTAAAAAAGAAGTAATTCAAAATTATTTTTGTAGCATGATGCAAACTGTTAAAATATGTGAAGGTAAGGGGTAAGGCAAGAATACATTTAGGAGATAGCAGGTGGGACTCAGTGCCCTGGGGGTGGGGGGCATGCTCCCAAGGGTAATGGATGGCTGAATCAGTAGCATATAAGCTCCAAGAATATATGTAGGATTGAGGTCGGGTCAATCTTTGTTCGAGAGACGTATTCAAAACGGGGTACAGCGTGCCATCAAACGACGATAGTATGCGAACAAACGTTCTACAAGTCTGAATTGGTATTTTGTTGAGCATTCGTATTTTTTAATGACGGAAGAGTCGAGGGTTTACACGACGAAGACCTTGGGATCAGGCAAGATCCGACAGATTATTGATTGATTTCACTCTGTGACTCTCACCATTAAGCGGTCGGGTTTCCTGGGGAGGATAACATTTCTGCGTCCAGACGTCACACGTCTCGCTCCGTAGTTTCGTATTTTTGGCTGGTGGGATTCCCACAAAACATTACATGAAGGGAAGTTTCCCTTGCTGATATTAATATTTAAATTAAGTTATTTTCTTTTTAGGGTTCGTTATAAAGAATATATTACCAATGAAGTGCTGTAAGATTGTGCAGTTTTTCTTCAATATTGAGGAAATACCGTATCAAGGGAGATACATCGGAGCACTCTCTCAATTTTTAACATTCCGTTTCAATGACGATGAAAACCAGCTGATGATATGCTTTGCAAACATATCTTTTTTCAATCTTATAGACATTGTCTTCAAAGAGTCAACCTCTCTCGTTTGGGAACGTCGTGCAATTTTCTAAACTGGGGCTATTGTTCGTACTTTTCATGCTTGGAGTAGGGGTGGTTTGTAAAGTATTGTTAGGTCCAGTTTCTTGTATATCATTGATAAGTCAGGCGTTCTTAATCCCCCGTTTTAGCTGAAATTACAAGCGTCTAGTCCGTCATTCATAATCCAGCCGTCGTCCATTAGAGAATATCCGCGTCCATAATCCAAAGACCTATTCCATTTTCCATATAACAGTATTAGCACCAAAATCAAAAAGACAATCATAGTATACATAAACATAGGCTTGTTTCCTGCAAGAGAGAAGCGGTCAACAGTTTTCAATGATGCCGGCAAGACATCATGATGTTCCAAAAATATCAAATCCGTATCGCTGATCAGTATTCTTAATCCGTAATATTCGTTTTAGAGTCGTTATCCAAAAAAGATGTATCTCAGTCACGCTTTGATTGTGACTGTTCATATGAGCACCATGAGGATATTGAAGTACATGTGTTCATACGGCCCCTAGCCCCGGGTTAAGCGGAATTAGACACAAGTTACGAAACGTAGCGCCATAGATCTTGCACGCTACGTTCGTACTTTGCTATCAGCATGCGATATGTATCGCCAAATTTGAAAAAAACTTTGAGTGGAGGCGCTTGGTGGAATAGCCCTGTTTTATAAGTTTCTGCAACAATGTTTTGTGACGTTGATTAAAATCATCACATTTAACACAGGATCTAGCAAATGCTACTAAGCGAGATATGTATACGCCATATGCTTACACATTTTTCATATACAGTTATCGATAGTTGCATCTATCTTTACAATGATCATAGTGAGTTTGTGATAGTATATCACTTCCAAATAAGTGCCACCCATGGAACTTTTTTCTGGCCTCACATCGATAATAGCATAGTTTATTACCTCCGCAACAGAAGATTTTGGTCCCGGAACCTTAATAATTTCAATACTCCCGCGGATCGAACGAGTTGGTCGAATGTGCATTCATATATCTACGTTAGTCTTCAGTCGGGTACGATATGTATATCGCGAACGGTTAAGGGTTCTAATTCAAGGCATGATCGGTGAATATTCTATAGGTGCATTGTTGATTGATAAGCGTTGAGCAGATGACAGTTTGGGGTGAAAGAATCCCGCAACAGAATATGATCACTCTCCCAATATTTCAAAAGCGCTACAATGCACAGGAAAATGGTACCACATCACCGATTACCTACCATATTTGGCCTTCATGTATTCATTCTGAAATATCCTCGCAGTCTTATAATACACAAATGAATAACAAAGGGTGTCACCTTAAGACTAACTTTAATGGTCAAGAGCTTTCGAAAATAGTGGATATCTGCTTCGTCAGGCGAAATAGATGGTTACAGATATTCATGCACAAAGGTACGACGAGCAAACATAGTCAAGTCTAAACATGTTGGTGTGAGTGATTACAGATCGTATCGTGAAGGCACACGTAATTTCACTGGCAGAATGCACAGTAGTGTAACAATGGAGCAGCACTGATTAAGGATTCACTTCAACTGACTATGGAGATATTCTCACTTCAACCCACCTGACAAATCAGATACAGTGTTACAGGTGCAATTATCACTGCTGAATTACCCAGAACCCGTGCCACCTGTCGCAGAACCTCCATTTTATATCTACCCTGTATAGAAAGATATATTTTCTTGAAGCTGTCGCGCTTCAATGTGTTAGGAGAGATGCGTTGTTCCAAGTTCTCTGGGCCGGAAGTTTTATCATAAATTAGTACAGCGCCTAATTAAACTGTTCATTAAATTTGACTAATACAAAGTAAAATTGTCTTATAAATTTTCACCGTTAAACATTGAACACAAGTGCAAGAAAGTTCCGCAAGTTCCGCAAGCATACCGGGTTATCAATATATAGGGAATCACTTTTGGATTTCCCACTAACAACGCCTCAAACATATATACCATATTGCTCTATGGGGCATTGAGAAGAGAATTAGGACTACGATTAAGATTAGATAAATCCTACCAGACCTGGGGGGGGGGAAGGGGGGAAGCAAAAGGACTCTCTTACCAAACTTCTGACTTTATAGTTCTCATATTGGGGTCAGTGGATCATGGGTAAATTTAAGATTGCAATCACCAGAAAAGTAATGTTTAGTCATTTTTCTTCAAAATGTCTGCTTTTTCGCGACGAAAGTGGGCAAAAACAATTTTATTTCACACTACATTAATATTTATTGATTTATCATGCAGTTTTTGCGGATAAATTTCTTAACAAAAAAAACGAAAAATCTGACCGAAAAATCTACCAAAAACGCCGGTTTTGAAAATGACGTCACTGTGACGTCACCATAGCTGCCATCTTGGATTTTGTTCACATTTTCTGGTATAGTGTGGTCAGTTTCAGTTTCCTAGGGCGGAGGGTAGAAAAACAATTTGACCCACACCTGGAGAGGTCCCCAATATCTCAGGCCAGATACGGTTAAAGAATTAAGTCTAAGGTGGTCCATAACTATTGAGAAAACTTACCGATAGTATTCATGAATTTCCTGGAATGGGTCGTACTGAGATATTTACGTTGTATCAGGAAATCCGCCAAATATCCCCACATGAAAGTTGTAACACATGAAACAATATACGGCAAAGAAGATAGAAACCCACTCTGAAAACATAGCAACATAGGTATTCTGTGTTCATATAAACGTGGTGAAAATTTCTGTAGTTGTTTTTTTTTCATGCATCTGCTTAGAATATTGGTGGTTTAGATTCTATTCTTCAACCATATAGTGCATAATCGTTCCAATATATTCGAGATAAACATTAAATATGTGCGAATACTGACCGATTTAAACATATATTTTTCGGGAACCAGGTAAAATCGAATAATCAAATAATATAGGTATTATCCGAATAGTTACAACAGGGAAAGAACAGGAGTTCAAACTGCGATGCACATGTCTGGCCATCTTCATACTCAAGTCTACTTCTCCGTTTACTCTTTGAATTGGCCTTGATTAACACCTGAAATCCCTCAGATGATGGAGCAGAAAGTGCCCCAAATATATTTTCGCTAAGGCTAGGGGGCTGAAACTTACCACACTATATCATTGGGTCAAGCCCTACAAGAAAATGTAAAATGTAAAAAAATCCAAGATGGCCGCTATGATGACGTCACTGTGACGTCATTTTAAAAAGAGCATTTTTGGACCATTTTTTGGTCAGAATTTTCGATATTTTTATTTTTGTTTTTTCTTCGCAAAAACTGCATGATAAATTAGTAAAAAATAATCTGATTAAAAATAAAAATAAAATGGATTTTACCCATTTTTCCATACAGAAAAGCAACAATTTTGAAGAAATATGACGAAAACATCACTATTCTGGTACCCCACATGGCCGACATTTTGAATTTACCCATGATCCTCTGCTCGGGGGATCATCCAAATAGGCTCAAAATGACCGCAATATGACAATCTAAAAAGTTAAGAAGTTTCACCTCTCTATTTTTTGTCGTTCGGGAGATAGGAGCAAAAAACCAACAAGGGGGGGGAAGTGCCCCCCAGGCCATGTAGGGTTAAATAACGAGGCTCACACATCCATTGTCGCAATTTTGAATTTGCTCATGCTTCTTTACTCAGAAGGGTATGCAGCTAGGTTCAACCTGATCCGCAGACCTGGTAGGCTTCGGTTGATTGAACGTCAACAGACTCTTTTGATTTTCCGTCAGATAGATGACATTTTAGTTGTTGCTGACATTTTTGAGGGACACACGCAGTC
Organism: Hanleya hanleyi; assembly: GCA_036873755.1. Classification (NCBI taxonomy): domain Eukaryota; kingdom Metazoa; phylum Mollusca; class Polyplacophora; order Lepidopleurida; family Hanleyidae; genus Hanleya; species Hanleya hanleyi. The sequence continues at coordinate 14,699 of JAVTVY010017004.1, read as the reverse complement.
CAATATTTATTTACTATTGATATGATTGCGGGGTTCATCGAGTGAGTTCCGTCAATTAATTCCTCTACAGTAGCATCACTACAACATGGAAAAGCACGACGCAATTAGCAGATAGTGGAGATTGCGATGTTACCTGGGATACATCAAGCCAAAAGACGTTCTTCAAGTATGTGGGAAGCTCCGTCATTAAAGTGTTGGCTCCCCATCCGGTGCAGATGCATGCCACATTGATGGCCCAGGCTCGACGAGAGGTTAACAATGAACCCCAAGGAACTTTGGGCTTCTGAAATACACCAACCAATAGTGTGTGAGAGTCTGTCACACGACTTTCACCGGAATTTAAATTTCAGACGAGATTTACTGGTGGCAGTAGCATCTCATGTCTCAGAGAGTAAAACAAGCGTGTTTTTTATTAAACCAATATTGCCATCAATACATCCATCAACATTTCTAGCCTATTATTAGTCTTTCGTGTTAAATGCCGTCATTTTCATCTGACGACGATACAGCCCACCAATCCCCAGTGTATGAGTTGTCAAAGCGAAACAGCTCACCAATTACCAATATACGAGTTGTCAGAGCATTTCCATCATAGCTCTAGATTTGTATCTAATACCGCTTATGCCGGTGCTAGGGGCCGTGTGGTCATATCATCCAAGTTGCCACATGAACAGGTACAATAAAAGCGTACCTGAGATACAACACATATCACGAATCGTTAGATTCTTGGTATGTGCTTTAGAATAGGTTAACCGGAAGACTATGCTGTGAAGTCATGTGGCTACGCCAGTATGTCGGCACCTCTTCCCACTTCCCTTATATGTGTCGTAATAACTTTGTTGCGGACTTCGTCTGCAAAATATAGCCGAGTTTGCTTTTTAGCAAATGAACCGACACAAACATCCGCGTGGCCATCGCTGCGCTACAGATCTGATTCTTAAAAAGCATATTGCCTCGTCTTCATGAACTCTAACTGATCAGGGCTCTTTGGGACCTGTCCAGGCCTGGGGGATATAATTTCGCCCACACTGTATATTTTTCTTACCCTTTGCGCTGTATGGCTGAACTTACCATAATATACCCGCGGGTCAAGCTCTATCAGAAAATGTAAGAAATCCAAAATGGCAGCTGTGGTGACGCCACAGTGACGCCATTTTGAGAAAAGACATTTTTTGGTCGATTTTTACGTCAGATTTACGCCTGATAAATAAGGAAATAATAATCTGATGTGAAAGAAAATAGCTTCTGCCCATGTACATGTGTTGCATGTAGAAAAGCAGAATTTTGAATAAAAATGACGAGCACATCACTTTTTTCTGGAACCCCAATATGATAAACTACAAACTATCGGAGTGTCGGCTCTCAATGATTTGTCGTGCTGTATTAAGGTAGAAAGTTTGGTAGGGAGGAGACATAATGCCCCCCCCCCGGGCCTTGTAGGTTTAATTGCAAATTAGGTTAATGTTTAATTACCAATACGAACATGATGACCGTTTAAATGTAACTGAAATATCATGGTATCCACATGTATATATGATATCTAACTCATGTGTGTTAGTTATGTTTAGAACTTCTGATGCTTTGTTTTGGAAAAATCATTTAGGCGGTTAAAGTATTCAATTGACCAAGATGACGTACCTCAATTATCGACCTGCCCAAGCCTATCGAGTCCATTATCAAACGTTTTTCTTTTTCTGAGATTCTTGGATGTTCTTTGGGGGAATTAAAGGCGAAAACGACCCAGATAATAAACCATAAACAACCGGCTATACCTGTCATACAAACAGTAAAAACATGTGCTGATAAGATTATTAAACAGGTAAATGTGGAATTATGGAATAACAGGGCCATTTATTTCATCCAAACGAAATGAAAAATTGATTTATATTCTCTCAGAGATACACATGCAACTTGGCTCTTATATTCAAAGTTGGACAATAGACTAACTCAATTGGTTTTCAATCTAAACGCGATCGAGATATAATCCAACGATTAGGAGGTTATTTCAAACATACAATAGCTGTCATATGGCTGCATAGGAAACAGTTGAAATAACAACAACAACACCAACAACAACAACCGCGGATCATCCTCGAGTAAACCCGGGTCCTTGAGGCATTTTTTCTCAAGAAACGCCATACTTAATGGATAAATAGAAGCCCGAGGGCCATCCTCCGTAAGGCCAAAGATATATACTTACCGGGCACATAGAATGCCGAGGGCCACCCTCCAGCAAACCCGTGTTCACTAAGCCACCCTGTTACAATATAGGCCAGCACGATGCCAGAGTAAGAACCTGTGGACACGGAGGAAAGTTTTAGGGTGGCGTGCAATGTGACAAATGTGAAAAACGATGATTTCAGAGTTCCGCTAATGCACATAATCTTTGCCATATAGATTTCAAATAAACAAAAGTTCTCGTCTTGATATCTATTCTGACAATTCCTATTGAATAATCATTTTATTTATGTGAATCCGTCATGACACTGATATACCCTGTTGAACTATAGTATTGTATATGACTAACTACTTGAGGGAGGGAGGGAATTTGGCTTAATGTCACACTCAAGTTTGTTTCACTCATATGGTGACAGTCAGTTTGGTTGGTGGAGGAAGCCGGAGTACCCGGAGAGAACCACCTCCCTTCGGCCCAACTACTTGAGGATCTAGATGTACGTCATTTAGGTGGTATCGCCTTATCAGATCCTTTTCTCCAGATTTTGGGGACTTTAGTCAAAATCGTCATGTTTTGCTTCGAGTTCTTACAAATGATAATAAGTGAGCTACACTAACGGGCGCTACATTTCATAAATCGTGTCTGAATCCGCTTAACCCGAATCTAAGGCCATGGCGTTGCAATGAACAAGCACAATCAAAACGTGATTTATTTAATCATTCTCTAGAAAACTACAAGGTAATCCATTTCGACAAAGAATACAGTTCAGGGATAGGATTTTATGTAAACAGCATCATGAAACTGTTGACCGATTATCACTTGCAACAAACTGTACTGTTTTTTTTCATTTCATGCATATTTGAGATTGATGCTAATTGTCGTTTGATAGTAAAATCTTTCCATTATTGATGTGAATTTTTTTTTGCCGACGACGGCTGAAAATTTAAAATCGGGTGTGATGCCTGGAACGTTAACGCTATCTGCACGACTCTGAAGATACATTTGCAATGCCCCTGGATCACTCTTCACACATTTGTTACATTTACTCATGTGATATACAATATTGTCTTTAATAATTGAATAATAATTACGATTCATGAATATTAATTACAAAGTACTCTGTAGTTTCCATCCTATCAGTTCTATACAGAAAGGCCCAACTGCTCGGAGGTTCTGAACAGACACTTAGTAGGACCGAGCAGAAATATGAGACCAGTTAATCCCGGCGCACACGAGAGCTAGCTCCGGAGCTAAGGGCCTCAAATGCCTGTTGGCTCACGGGCTAGCTCTCGTGCGGGCAGTTTTTGGTGAGGTTTTCGCCTCGCGAGGCCGAGAGAAAAATATCAAACTTATTTGATAATTCTGCCTCGCGAAGCGAAATCCTCACCGCGTGCGGCGTGATCAAGGATACGGTAACTACTATCGTGTCTCACTCTACACTATTTTGGCTGCAGAGATACACTGGCGGTGTAAGTTTTGGCTGCACAGATACACGGACGGTGTAAGACAGTTATATCCTCGGTGTTTGTGAAAATTTTCCTGATAATTTCAACCTTCCAAATTGTTGGCGTACTCACCTATATCCGTTATGCCAAACATTGTACTTCTCTCGTTGACAGGCGCCCATTGCCCTAAGAGACTATGGAGAGACGGAAACAACACACCCTGGGGGACAAGTAAAGGTAGTTGTTACTAACACTACTGGTTCTTGACTTGTTTTTATTCGTATATCTCAGTTGCAACTCAAATTGAGACCCCCTTAATATAGTGGGACAGCTTAGCGAGTGAAAGGAGACGCACCGGACTGAAGTACCAAACATTTGAAGATGCTTCTTTGGGCTCCAAGATTGAAATTTTTGCTAGGGATGCGGGAACAAGGTCCAATACAATGGACAATTTCCGAAATGTTGCTCTTTATCCGTTCGCTTCTTTTCGACGAAAATGAGGGTAGGTGTATTTGAAGAGTTATATCACTTATATTTACGGTTCAATCTATCTAAAATTTATTATAATTTGCTCAGTGTGTTGTACAAACTTCCATTTAAATTACAGCAGAACTAAATATTTCGATATTTAATTATTTCAACACTCAAACTAAATGTCATGTGAAAGAACCAAAAAACAACATCTTTATACAGCCTGTTGCGGTTCTTACAGTACTTTATCAAAAGCGAAAGGTGTGTATGGCATACATATTATAAGCCAGCGGAAGTATACACCCCTAGAGGACTCAACATGCTTTATTTTGCTTAAATTCTTTAATTTTGTTTTTCTACAGCTCCGTGAAATGAACATGATTTGTACTGTTTAAAGATAGATATTCAAACTTCTCCAATTAAATAGGATGTATGCTGCAACTTGTACCGATTAAGTTCTGTAGACCGATATTCTATGTACCGATATTCTATATGGTTCCAACTATTCACCATTTCTGGAAACTTTGGTCTGTTATTTTGAAACTTGTGAGCAAATTTCAAATCCCGTCCTTTGACTCAGTTGATAGATTCTACGAATGACTTCTACGGAGACAATAGGTGCAAAAATTTGGAGCAAAATTTCTGATTGTAGAAAAGAATTTTAATTTGTTGTTAGAAACTTTTTATATAAATTCGATTTCAATTTGTGAATATCATTATTTTGCTTGTTGCATAGTTTTTGTAAAAGGCCTATGCTAATTTTATAACTTGACCGTTGGTGAAATGCCTGTTGCCCCAACACTGTAATTTGTTTTTGCAAATTTGTAATACAATCAATCTCGCCAACTTGGCAGTTTCTACAGCTGTCTTCAAATAAAACCCATACTCACCGATCCATCTGTTCAGGGTGGGAATAAATAATTTCAGTCATCTTCAGGGATAAATTATAATATAATTATATTCCTACATTGTGAAACACCCTGCCAGAAAATACTGGCTCGGGTGAGAATCGAACTCACGACTTAGGGGATACCGTCCCACTGCTCTACCAACTGAGCTACCGAGTCCAGTTGGGAACAGCTCGCTAATTCAATCCATTTCACAAGTACGCGGCGAATTATTAGTCGAAACATTGTATCTTCGAATATATATATCCAAAATTCACTTGTTATCGTGACGATATGCCGCGTACTTGTGAAAGCTCAGTTGGTAGAGCAGTGGAACGGTATGCCCTAAGTCGTCAGTTCGATTCTCACCCGAGCCAGTATTTTCTGGCAGGGTGTTTCACAATGTGAGAATAAATAACTTGCAGAAAATAATCAAAATGTCAAAATCAAACGCATGACTACGCTCTGCTACCAACTGATACAAGATACTTCGGGTTACACTATGAGTCATATTTTGGTCTGGTTCGCTCTGCATTACCAATGTTGGATCTGCCGCCAGCGTTGGATTATATTGTCCTTCCCTTGACTTCTTATCCAATTATTTAAAATCGGTAGCTCAGTGACTTACTTTGGTAAGTGAAACACATTGAAATCGTAATCCTAAGATAGATTGGAGATATTACTAGGCATTCTCGACCGTGGAGCCGGTCATCCCCGACTTGATGTTAGTTGTCATTGGGCGCTTATAGTCCTATCTGGTGAAAGTTTGCTCATCCCAACATGGATATCACGGCGAATTCTTCAGTTCTACAGCCAGGAAGATAAAATTACATCTTATCGTTGTGTGCCACCAATAGCGGAATTGTCGTGTTATAATTGGGTTAACATGGCTGAAAACGGATTTCCTAGCTGATAGAAGCCGAAAACAACCTCTCTATTGTATTTTACTGATACACGTAACTGGACGACTCAGGTCTCGCTTCCATGATGCACTGCGCAGGCATAACAGTATACAAGCTACGCAATTGACACCCATGGCTCCTGTTGTATTTTGTTGAGTTTGCTCTCTCTTCTTAAACACAACAGAAGATATCTGGGTATTTCATATAAGGAAAATGTCGAGAGTACAGTCGGATGTTGTTTTGTAGCAATAACATCATATTTTAAGACAACTAGATTACTGCACTAATACACAGACTTGGTAAAGATAATTCGGTAATATTGAAAAAACAAATTATTTGCTTCTAATATATCTTTTATTATATCGAAAAAGGCTTCTGAATTGAATGTAATCTTTCACAGAAAAGTAAAACTTATATTATATCTGGGCCCTCCCTCCCTTCTGTTTTCATGGACGAATAAACCGAGTGAATATGAGTATGATGAGTTTAGAGGACCATCCAGCCAGGTTGTGTTCCTGTCTTGACTCCTCTGTCTGATATGTTGTGGTGACATGTAAGAATGGATTTGTCTGTTTCTGTCTATAATTTTGGATTGTAATATACTTAAAGTGATCGTAAACCCTCAAGTAAAGTTTCCTTCAAATGAAAGACCATTGGAAACTGTGTGGAAAAATATTTACTGTAATTTTTTACGATTTTATTACACAGAGTAGACTGCAAATAAAACATGGTATTCTATGGTGGTCTGTTGCAATCATATTTAGGTCCAGTGACGTCACACTGCCTTAATACATATATTTCAAACTGTGTATGCACTTTCCAATGCTTCATTCAAGCTTAAGGTGTGTATATTTTTAGTTTCAACACATTCACTGTACCAATGTGCATGTTTCACCAAAATCTCCGAAATTGAATGCAATATTCAAATTGACTTGACACTTATGAGTTACCATCTCTCAGATTTTGGTGAACATGCACATTGGAACAGCGAGTCTGTGTTGAAACTCAAAGTATACACACCCTAAGCTTGAATCAAGCATTGGAAAGTGCATACAAAGTTTGAAATATATGTATGAAGGCAGTGTGACGTCACTGGACCTATTATGATTGCAACAGACCACCATAGAATACAATGCTTTATTTGCAGTTTACTCTGTGTAATAAAATCGTAAAAATTACAATAAATATTTTTCCACACAGTTTCCAATGGTCTTTCATTTGATGAAAACTTTACTTCAGGGTTTACGATCACTTTAACTTCTGTTTTCATGGATGAATAAACCGAGTGAATATGAAAAGTTTGCAGGACCATCCAGCAAGGTTGTGTTCCTGTCTTGAATCCTCTGTCTGATATGCTGTGGTGACATGTAAGAATGGATCTGTCTGTTTCTGTCTATAATTATCAGGCGTCTCCCTCGCCATAATTTGTCACACTTTTAGTGTTTTCCTATGCGAATAATGCAGAGAATATTTATCAATAGGACGGGGTAAACTAATCTCAGGAGCCAAACCTAACTTACCCGGTTGAAGGTCAGACTCCTACATTGCTCAATTTATTGTTTCAATACGTGTGTATTTTATTCCAACTGTCTTTTAGCAAAGTGTCGGGTTAACGTTTTAGCTTGGATTTCTTTCAAGCTAACGAATACCCTCGGCCAACGTAATGAACATAAAATTCTTTTGATTTATTCAGTATTTCACTGAGGTTTCTACCCTGCTTTGGAAGAGATTTCCGTTCTTTTCTGTTTTAATATTGACTCATGTATGTTTTGTATATGGTAATAATACCTCATATGCCGCGTCTTTTCTAACATTCTTCGGCTTTTCTCGTTTTTAATGAGAAACATTTTTTGATGTTGTTGTAGGTATCTTATTTTCTTAGTATTTCTGTATAGGAACTCCGCATTTGGAGAGTACCGGCCATTCTGACTTTTGACATTAGACGGGAGATCCGTATTTTGTGGATCTAGGCTTGCTGTAATGGAATCTAACGTTGGTATTTTGGGTGGGTAGTATAGCGAAGATATTCACTTGAGCCTTTTGACAGTTTAATGTATTTTTATTTAGACGTTCACTTGCATTCAGCTTAGAGACTGTCTGTTATACTAGTTTCTTTGTGTAGTTCAGATCGACATTGGTAATTTCCACCTAGTGTATTTCGTCATTCATCTGTTTATACGCTTAGATATGACCGTGGTCCGGTTAATATCGCCAGTTTTCTCGACAGTTACTTTTGCCCAGCCATGAGATTATTCACATGTGCAGTTTTTATTGTGCAGAAAATCTCTCGTTTTTCTTCGCACCAGGTTAGTAGTATACAAAGGCTAAATTGATAGAATAGCGCCTCACTGCGCATGCGTGTGACGTCATAAGTGTGTAAAATGGGGCGGTGTGCGCATGTGTGATGTGTGGGAGGTGGGTACAAGATGGCCGCCATGTGGGAGGTGGGTACAAGATGGCCGCCAAGATGTGGGAGGTGGGTACAAGATGGCCGCCAAGATGTGGGAGGTGGGTACAAGATGGCCGCCAAGATGTGGGAGGTGGGTACAAGATGGCCGCCAAGATGTGGGAGGTGGGTACAAGATGGCCGCCAAGATGTGGGAGGTGGGTACAAGATGGCCGCCAAGATGTGGGAGGTGGGTACAAGATGGCCGCCAAGATGTGGGAGGTGGGTACAAGATGGCCGCCAAGATGTGGGAGGTGGGTACAAGATGGCCGCCAAGATGTGGGAGGTGGGTACAAGATGGCCGCCAAGATGTGGGAGGTGGGTACAAGATGGCCGCCAAGATGTGGGAGGTGGGTACAAGATGGCCGCCAAGATGTGGGAGGTGGGTACAAGATGGCCGCCATGTGGGAGGTGGGTACAAGATGGCCGCCAAGATGTGGGAGGTGGGTACAAGATGGCCGCCAAGATGTGGGAGGTGGGTACAAGATGGCCGCCAAGATGTGGGAGGTGGGTACAAGATGGCCGCCAGTAGTAAAATGTATAAAAGGAGTCTATTTTTAGGGAAAGGGGTGTATTCAATCTGACTTACCTGACCTGACTTGATCAGCCAGCCAGCCAGCCAGCCCTCCTACCTGCCTGCCTTCCTGTCTGCCTGCCTGCATTCTGCCTGTGTGGAATGCATGTCCTGACTTGGTTCTGGGTTTTTCCATCACGGTTGTGCGCAGGTGTATGACGTCACTTCCGGTCTGCGTGAATCGGGCGTGACCTGGGACTATGGGATGCATGTACTGACTTGGTTCTGGGGTTTTTCCCTCACGGGGAGGTCACGTGATCAGTTCAAGGTCATATCCATTTTTTATCGATATGTCAACTCCACACCCAGTCCATTAAATGCTCCTTCACCTATGCTTCAATTTGATACCTCACTCGACCTGTGGTGTGAGTGAGTGCAAGAATGTATTCATCCGCGGTGATGCAGTCATGTCTGGCGGTGATTCGGTCTCGGGAAAAAGCTTCCTTGCCCAATGCCTACGGACTTTACCGAAGATACACGGACTTTAACGAAAAGACACGGACGTACACGAAAAGACGCGAAGGTGAACGCCATTGTGGGAAACCTCCCACAGACAGGTCAGTACATGCATTTCTATGTTGTTCACGCATAATAAAAGGATTGATCTGTAATCTGTGTTGTTGTTGTTGCTCCCTTTTTTTGGACTAACCCATCAGAATAGTACGTATCACGGACTATACCCGTAGAGCTACATCTGGTCTATAAAACACGTCCCTCTGGATCCCACCCCTTCATTTCTACAGAGCCATGGCGGAGACCCAGCCCCATGCGACTCGCATTTTACAGTATGCCACCGTGGTGAATTCATTCACGGGTTACCGAGCAGTGGTCCGGTCCATGTTTGCAGATGGCGACGACAACGAGGGACGACGCCAGATCCTGAACGAGTTCACAGAAGCGGTCCTCCACAGAGTGCACTCGATGGAGAGGCGTGCCATCACTCACCACTACTGGACTATGACAGCCATCCTTGATGCTCGGGCTATGGACCACGAGCGCTCACGCCGCAACCAGCACCGGCTGGTTGGCCTCATACTAGTCTGTGCCCTATTCACCCTGGCGCTGTGGTATTGACACTATAAATACCAGGGTCAGACAGAGTGTGTGTCATTCACCGTTCGACATTTGGACCAAGCATGTCATCCGTCCTACGAGCCATCCTCCCCCTTACACCTTACCAGGTGGGATTATACGTTTATGAAGATTATGTGACTCTGGTGGAAGATAGTGGCGGGGATTGGAGGGCGTCCCCTGAGACTTTATCGAATACGGTGACACTACAGCGTGATGGGTGGACTAAGTTTAAACGGGTGTTGAGCGGGGAGTTAGACGGACACCTGATCCACCTGGACAAGGCCAACTACGTATACCATACTGCGCTCTACCCACGGGTGGGACGCTACCAAGAGCCGGCTCGAAGTTTCCTCCTAACTCCCTCTCTGTGGTCAGCCTTGGAGAAAATAGGCCCTCTGGTGGACCAGTTATTTATACCCGACGATCGATCACCCCACCAATTGGCATGGGCTCATGCTATCGAACACGCACTAGATGAACCTAATGAAAAAAAGCGGATGGAGAAAATACTATATGTATAGAATGCGCAGAGGCTGGAATGACAGGGTCACCTCATGAAGCCACCCACACACACATGACGGGCCAGAACGATGAAGAAGAAGAAAAAATCCGTGATGAAGCCGCGGGGCCAATGGCTGAACCCCATGAACAACTACATGAACCCGACGACGATGCCATTGATTACCCCGCTACACTCAGTCAGCCCAATGACATGACCACCTGATCCTTTGATCTCACGGGGTTCTCCCTATAAATACGAGAGACAGTGAAATCTGGTACCATTCACGTACTGACCATGACGGAGCATATAGTACTGGCGTATTTCAGCTTGACCCCCGAGGTTTTCCTGCACGTGTATGCGGATAAGGTCGATATCATGGAGGAGGTGGTGGGAGACACGGACCCTACACAACCGTGCCCGGCTCACATTCGTCTGTCCCGGGAGGGCTGGACCAAATTCAAACGGGTGTTGTCTGGTGAACTGGACGGCGACCTCATCCACTTGTGTCACGATGTGTACATCCGACGCGGCCCTTTCTTTGCTCAATTGGCTCGGCTAGATGGAGGTACAGTGCATTTTACCCTTCACCCTGATCTATGGTCTGCATTGGAAGATGCCGTGGTGGATGTGGATGAAGTGCTTATCAAGCGGTCATCAGACGAGTTGGACTGGTCATTGACCATGGCCACTGTGGAAGTCCACGAAGAAAATCAGAAAGAAACTCAGGCCCAAGATATACCCGTTATAAATAAACGATAGAGCCAGGGTCCATCATCATTTTGTCACCATGAAGCGCTGGGAGAAGGTGTTGGATAACTTATACTACAGTCCCGACAGTCCGGCAGCCTATAGTGCATTGTCGGCTCTCTCTCGAGCGGCCAAACCCCAGGGGTACAACGTGCCCAAGTCCGAGATTGGTTAAGAAGACAAGACACCTATACCTTACATCGATCTGTCCGTCGCCATTTTCTACGGAACCGGGTCATCGTGGGAGGAATAGATGCCCAGTGGCAAGCGGATTTGGTGGATATGAGCGCCTTTGCCAAACACAACGATGAGAATCGGTATATCTTGACGTGCATCGATATCCTATCCAAGTATGCGTGGGTGGTACCCATCCGGACGAAAACGGGGGCAAATCTCATAGCGGCGTTCAAAGACATCTTCAAGACCGGGCGCAAACCTTTGTATTTGCAAACCGACGAAGGCACGGAATTCCTCAACAGACCGTTCCAACAGTTTCTGAAAGCCCAGAAGGTGTTTTTCTTCCATACGTACAACGAGACCAAGGCTTCCGTGGTGGAGAGGTTCAACAGGACATTCAAAGGCCGCATGTATAAATATTTCACCTATAAGAATACAAGGCGGTACATCGATGTTCTCCCGAAACTGGTGAGGGGTTACAATCGAGCCTATCATCGAAGTATAGAGAGAGCCCCCATTACCGTGACCCAACGCAATGAAGCCCAAGTCCGGCGTGTCTTGTACCCCAGGCCATCGCAGCGAACGACGAAGGCGGTGTACAAGGTCGGCGACCCTGTACGGATCAGTAAAGTCAAGGGCAAGTTCGAGAAAAGTTACTTGCCCAACTGGAGCGATGAGCACTTCCTGATTAAACGGCGCCTACCCCGACAGCGGCGAGTCTATGAACTGGAAGATCTCCAAGGCGAAACGTTGCTGGGGACGTTTTACGACACGGAATTACAGCCTGTTGTAAAAACACAGCAAGACTACTACACGGTGGAGCAGATTTTGAAAACGGAACGTCGACGTGGCAAACTGTTTCATTTCGTAAAATGGCAAGGCTGGCCCAGTTCCTTCAATTCCTGGGTCGCTGCCAACCAGGTGAAACGACTATAAAACCAGACACCACTGCCGTCCTCCTTCATTCCACGTCCGACCCCAGTGCTATGGACCAACAGCAGCTGCCTCCGAAGACAGCGTCTCGCAAAACGCGCAAAGCGCAAGTGGGCTTTGGGGTGCTATTGCTAACCCTGCTGAGTGTGTTGTACGGAGGTGTGTTTTACGACGTAGCCTATGTCAGTACGTTACTTAACCAACTGAGAACACCAGCCATCAGTGAAACGGGTCTACAGAGAGCACCAGTCGTATCGAGCCCAGTCACCACCACCACCCCCACCACCACCACACCCTGTGTACAAGCCACGTCGAGCTCTACACCTACACCAAGTACATCCACTACGTCTCAACACCTACCGGATTTCATCCCTCACAGTGAACCGACAACGACGACGACCACCCACGTTGTACCCACCCCCAGCACCATCTCTGAACGTGAACAGACAACGACGACCAACGTTGTACCCGCCACCACTCCAGTTCACTCGTACGAAATTTACAAGAGCGTGTTACCACGACAACGGATACACCTCAAACCATGGACCCTCGGTGGCAGCATCCCTTCACCTGCGTCATCGCAGGACCGACGGGCTCCGGCAAAACGCACTTCGTCAGGAAGCTCCTTCAACACGCCGACAGCATGATCACTCCACCCATTGCCCGAGTCGTGTGGTGTTACGGAGAATGGCAGGAAGCGTATGCAGCAATGCCCCACATCACGTTCGTGGAAGGCCTACCCAACCTGGCCGATTTGGAACCCGACACCTTGGTGGTTGTGGATGATCTCATGGCGGAGACGGATGCACGGGTCACCCAACTCTTTACCAAAGGCAGCCATCATCGACGGCTCAGCATCATCTACATTGTGCAGAATCTGTTCAGTAAAAACAAAGAACATCGGAATATCAGCTTAAATGCCCACTACCTGGTGGTCTTCAAAAACCCGAGAGATACCACTCAACTGCTGCACCTGGCGAGACAGATGTATCCCGGCCGCACACCGTTTGCGTTGGAAGCCTTCAAAGATGCCACAACCCCTCAGCACGGGTATATGCTCTTCGACCTCAAGCAAGCCACCCCCGACCACCTTCGACTACGGACCGGCATCTTTCCCGGAGAAACCCACCACGTGTACATGCAAAAATAATGTAAACACACCCACAGTGGCGCCCTCAGCTGGGGTCTGTGTGTTTGATGATGGGAAATAATAAAAAGAATGAATACCACAGCAGGGTTGACTTTGTCTGTGAGGTGGATAAAAAGGGCAGAGTTGTGGGTTCTAGCATTAGTTGTACAGGATGTCTGCGCGAGTACGGAAGCACGCTCCCACGCTCCGTGTATTGAAGACGGCCCCACCCGAGTTAGTCCGAACCATTGTACGCGGTGCGGACCCTGACCTTGTACGCTGTCTGTGCGAGATCGGGTACAACCTGTTAAAAGGCAACGTACCACTGACTCCGGCTCAGAAGACCAAGTTGGCCAAGCATAAGACAGGTCTCCGAACCCTAGTCCACAAGCGGGTCCCTCAAACACAAAAGAAAAAGGTGTTACAGAAAGGTGGCTTTCTCGGGGCCATCTTAGCACCGTTGGCTGCTTCCGTGTTGGGTCCAGTATTGGGTGGACTCTTCGGCCGACAATGAACCACACGAAAAAAATGGTCCTCGTCGAACCACGGTTCCTGCAAAACCTCCAATCACCCTACCCTGTCCCACCTACGGTGAAGACCATAAACAGCCTCGATGGAGAGATGCAACAGATCTTAGAGAGACCGGGATTAAGCGACAGTGAGAAGGTACAACGGTACAATGAGACGCTTCAACGGTACATGACGTTCATGGACCAATACAAAACCCTGTCTACCCCAGCAACAGCACCACCACCACCACCACCACCACCACCACCACCACGTGACAGACGGCTGACCTCAGCACCGCTCCAACAGCCGGGTCAGGTAGCCTCCACAGCCCCACAGTGGGTGGAAGACGAAGTGCTGAAGAGTGTACCTGCCTCGTTCAAGAAACAAGCTGGCCTGGTATTACAACAGATGAAACAGAATCCTAACATGACTTGGAATGATAAAGGCGAACTCCTGGTACAGAATCAGGTGGTCCCCGGCACCCACATGACGGATTTAGTGAATGATCTGATGCGTCAACGCAGATCGCACACCGATCCTCGAGGATGGGAAGTCTTCGCTCAAGGCTTGAAAGACATGCATGTACCACAGGAATTGGTGGGGAACCCCCACCGCTGGGCCTTTATGCAGCCAACCCAGCAATCACTGAGTGGCCCACTACCTTCTTGGGAATTCGAATGGGAACCGGAGTCACCCCCCAAAACACCACCACAACGGGCACTTTCT
>JAVTVY010017003.1:0-69744 GCA_036873755.1 Hanleya hanleyi | reverse complement strand
CGCATACTTGGATAGGATATCGATGCACGTCAAGATATACCGATTCTCATCGTTGTGTTTTGGCAAAGGCGCTCATATCCACCAAATCCGCTTGCCACTGGGCATCTATTCCTCCCACGATGACCCGGTTCCGTAGAAAATGGCGACGGACAGATCGATGTAAGGTATAGGTGTCTTGTCTTCTTAACCAATCTCGGACTTGGGCACGTTGTACCCCTGGGGTTTGGCCGCTCGAGAGAGAGCCGACAATGCACTATAGGCTGCCGGACTGTCGGGACTGTAGTATAAGTTATCCAACACCTTCTCCCAGCGCCTCATGGTGACAAAATGATGATGGACCCTGGCTCTATCGTTTATTTATAACGGGTATATCTTGGGCCTGAGTTTCTTTCTGATTTTCTTCGTGGACTTCAACAGTGGCCATGGTCAATGACCAGTCCAACTCGTCTGATGACCGCTTGATAAGCACTTCATCCACATCCACCACGGCATCTTCCAATGCAGACCATAGATCAGGGTGAAGGGTAAAATGCACTGTACCTCCATCTAGCCGCGCCAATTGAGCAAAGAAAGGGCCGCGTCGAATGTACACATCGTGACACAAGTGGATGAGGTCGCCGTCCAGTTCACCAGACAACACCCGTTTGAATTTGGTCCAGCCTTCCCGGGACAGACGAATGTGAGCCGGGCACGGTTGTGTAGGGTCCGTGTCTCCCACCACCTCCTCCATGATATCGACCTTATCCGCATACACGTACAGGAAAACCTCGGGGGTCAAGCTGAAATACGCCAGTACTATATGCTCCGTCATGGTCAGTACGTGAATGGTACCAGATTTCACTGTCTCTCGTATTTATAGGAGAACCCCGTGAGATCAAAGGATCAGGTGGTCATGTCATTGGGCTGACTGAGTCTAGCGGGGTAATCAATGGCATCGTCGTCGGGTTCATGTAGTTGTTCATGGGGTTCAGCCATTGGCCCCGCGGCTTCATCACGGATTTTTTCTTCTTCATCGTTCTGGCCCGTCATGTGTGTGTGGGTGGCTTCATGAGGTGACACTGTCATTCCAGCCTCTGCGCATTCTATACATATAGTATTTTCTCCATCCGCTTTTTTTTCATTAGGTTCATCTAGTGTGTGTTCGATAGCATGAGCCCATGCCAATTGGTGGGGTGATCGATCGTCGGGTATAAATAACTGGTCCACCAGAGGGCCTATTTTCTCCAAGGCTGACCACAGAGAGGGAGTTAGGAGGAAACTTCGAGCCGGCTCTGGGTAGCGTCCCACCCGTGGGTAGAGCGCAGTATGGTATACGTAGTTGGCCTTGTCCAGGTGGATCAGGTGTCCGTCTAACTCTCCGCTCAACACCCGTTTAAACTTAGTCCACCCATCACGCTGTAGTGTCACCGTATTCGATAAAGTCTCAGGGGACGCCCTCCAATCCCCGCTACTATCTTCCACCAGAGTCACATAATCTTCATAAACGTATAATCCCACCTGGTAAGGTGTAAGGGGGAGGATGGCTCGTAGGACGGATGACATGCTTGGTCCAAATGTCGAACGGTGAATGACACACACTCTGTCTGCCCCTGGTATTTATAGTGTCAATACCACAGCGCCAGGGTGAATAGGGCACAGACTAGTATGAGGCCAACCAGCCGGTGCTGGTTGCGGCGTGAGCGCTCGTGGTCCATAGCCCGAGCATCAAGGATGGCTGTCATAGTCCAGTAGTAGTGAGTGATGGCACGCCTCTCCATCGAGTGCACTCTGTGGAGGACCGCTTCTGTGAACTCGTTCAGGATCTGGCGTCGTCCCCCGTTGTCGTCGCCATCTGCAAACATGGACCGGACCACTGCTCGGTAACCCGTGAATGAATTCACCACGGTGGCATACTGTAAAATGCGAGTCGCATGGGGCTGGGTCTCCGCCATGGCTCTGTAGAAATGAAGGTGTGGGATCGAGAGGGACGTGTTTTATAGACCAGATGTAGCTCTACGGGTATAGTCCGTGATGCGTACTATTCTGATGGGTTAGTCCAAAAAAAGGGAGCAACAACAACAACACAGATTACAGATCAATCCTTTTATTATGCGTGAACAACATAGAAATGCATGTACTGACCTGTCTGTGGGAGGTTTCCCATAATGGCGTTCACCTTCGCGTCTTTTCGTGTACGTCCGTGTCTTTTCGTTAAAGTCCGTGTATCTTCGGTAAAGTCCGTAGGCATTGGGCAAGGAAGCTTTTTCCCCAGACCGAATCACCGCCAGACATGACTGCATCACCGCGGATGAATACATTCTTGCACTCACTCACACCTCGCAACATTGTCTCATTGGACATTGGACCGTCTGACCTGGAGGTGACCCTTTGACCTTTTGACCCGCGTCCGCGCGCGCACACTGCCGGAGAACTCGCGCGCGCGCTCGCGCTGCGGGGCGCTGGGGCGGGGCGGGAAAAGGTGCCGGCGGTTGACCATACGGACGTGTAAGGGGAAACACGTGGAACTCTTCTATGTTTGGAGGTAGTTTTTTAGTGAAAAACTCGGAAGTGACGTCATACAGGGTCCAGTTTTCGACACTGAGTGACCACATCCGACAAAATGGCCAGTTTTCGACACCGGATGTGCCGCCATCTTGAACATACGTGCCGCCATCTTGGATATGTCCCATAATGCACTGGGTCAAAATACTCGCTTCTGATTGGACGAGAGCTCTGGGACGGATTTGAAATACTCGCTTCTGATTGGACGAGACCTCTGTATTGCATCTGCGCATGCGCAGAATGATATTCCTACCGCACACCCAACCCATCAGATGCCCCTTCACGAATGCTTCACTTAGATACCTCACTCGACCCCATTGGTCCATTAGGGGATCCCCTACATCCCAACACGGCTATTTTCATACACTTGGGCCACCGCGCATGCGCAGAATGCCGATAGTTCAACCCCACACCCAGCCCATCAGATGCCCCTTCACATAAGCTTCACTTTGATACCTCACTCGACCCCATTGGTCCATTAGGGGCTCCCAACACGGCTATTTTCATACCCTTGGGCCACCGCGCATGCGCAGAATGCCGATAGTTCAGCCCCATATCCAGCCCATCAGATGCCCCTTCACGAATGCTTCACTTTGATACCTCACTCGACCCCATTGGACCATTAGGGGCTCCCCTAGCTCCAAAACGTCTATTTCCATAACCTTGGGTCACCACGCATGCGCAGAATGCCGATATTTCAACCCCACGCCCAGTCCATCAGATGCCCCTTCACGAATGCTTCACTTTGATACCTCATACGACTCCATTGGCCCATTAGGGACTCCCTAGCTCCAAAACCGCTATTTCCATACCCTTGGGCCACCGCGCATGCGCAGAATGCCGATATTTCAACCCCACACCCAGCCCATCAGATGCCCCTTCACGAATGCTTCACATCGATACCTCACTCGACCCCACTGGACCAGTAGTCAATCTCCTAGCTCCAAAAAAACTATTTTCATACCCTTTGGCCTCCGCGCATGCGCAGAATGCCGATAGTTCAACCCCGCGCCCAGCCCATCAGATGCCCCTTCACCTAACCTTCAATTTGATACCTCACTTGACCCCATCGGACCCTTAGGGGCTCCCCTAGCTCCAAAAAGGCTATTTTCATACCCTTCGGCCGCCGCGCATGCGCAGAATGACGATATTTCAACCCCACACTCAGCCCATTAGATGCTCCTTCACCTAACCTTCACTTTGATACCTCACTCGACCCCATCGGACCATTTTATCTAGGGACTACTTTTTCTCCGCGGAAGCTTTTTCCCGAGACCGAATCACCGCCAAAACCACGGCCAAACCGCATCACCGCGCATGAATACATTTTTTTTTTTTTTTTTTCTTTGCCGGAACTTTTTTTTTGCCCGAACATGCCCGAACATGCCGTCCACCTCCCACACACTAAAACCGGCCGCCATCTTATCCCACCTCCCACACAACACACTAAAACAGGCCGCCATCTTGTCCCCCCTCCCACACAACACACAAATACGGGCCGCCATCTTGTCCCACCTCCCACACAACACACTAAAACGGACCGCCATCTTGTCCCACCTCCCACACGACACTAAAACAGGCCGCCATCTTGTCCCCCCTCCCACACGACACTAAAACTCGCCGCCATCTTGTCCCACCTCCCACACGACACTAAAACCGGCCGCCATCTTGTCCCACCTCCCACACAACACACAAAAACACACAAATACGGCCCGCCATCTTGTCCCACCTCCCACACAACACACTAAAACCAACCGCAATCTTGTCCCACCTCCCACACGACACTAAAACAGGCCGCCATCTTGTCCCACCTCCCACACGACACTAAAACCGGCCGCCATCTTGTCCCACCTCCCACACGACACTAAAACCAGCCGCCATCTTGTCCCACCTCCCACAGTCCCTCACGCGCACATCCACAATTATGACGTCACCACCAAGCGCAGTCAAACTACATTCTCGCATTTGATTGGTCAATATTTCACAATTGACCTCTATGACCTCTACATCCGGGTTTAATACGCGTTTAGATGCATGCTGTATACTACTCACGTGTCATCATCGGGTACTGGAAGCGAAGACAAATCTCTCTGACGCTTTGGCATGAGCTATGAAACAGACCTAAGATTTTATAATGAGAAACGAATGCTAATTCCATTCTGTTTACTGGGCTAGTTTGAGATATCTCTTTTAAGATACCATGCTCGAAAATAGTAAGATGGTACACAACTTAATACTGAAGGGATCCGGTCCGTGCAGTATTGTTGAAACTTTGAAAGTGTCTGAATCCTAATTATCACTCTCGGATCGAAACATGCAGTAGTCAACAGTTCTCGAGTTGTGACGTTGAGTCACAAGAGTCATGTCCATTCGTGTAGCCGACCCTTCGGCAGACGAAACGGCGGGGCAGTTCACTTGCAACGGCATGGACTAAAGTAAACTGATTTAAAGTTTGATGAAATACATTTTAATTCGGAATCATTTGAACTCCTTGATATAGAAGATGAAGGTATGGATATTCTCTATACTCCATATATAGCGTAACTTGGATTTTCGAATCGCATCAAAAAAGATATCTTGCACAAAATTTGTACCAAATTTAATACAGAACAATGAAGTAATTCAAGAGAATTCACGATAACAATGTTTCGAGGGAGAATTCAAGATGGCCACCTGGTGGACATATTGGATTTTCGAATCGGACCAAAAAAGGTATCTTGCACAACTGGACCACAAGGGGAACCTGTGAACCAAATTTGAGAAAGATCCATGCAGTAATTTTCTGAGAATTCTCAATAACAAAATTTCATGGGGAAATTCAAGATGGCTGCCTGGCGATCATATTGGATTTTTGAATCGGACCGAAAAAGATATCCTGCACATCTAGATCCCAAGGGGAACCTGTGTACCAAATTTGAGAAAGATCCATTCAGTACTCCCTGAGAAATCACGATAACAAAGTTTCATGGGGGAATCCAAGATGGCCGCCAGATGGCCATATCGGATTTTCGAATCGAACCAGAAAAGGTATTTTGCGCAACTGGACCCCCACGGGAACCTGTGTACCAAATTTGAGAAAGATCCAAGCAGTAGTTCCTGAGAAATCACGATAACAAAATTTTCATGCGGAAATCCAAGATGGCCGCTTGGTGGTCATATTGGATTTGCGAATCAGACCAGAAAAAGTATCTTGCACAACTAGACCCCAACGGGAACCTGTGTACCAAATTTGAGAAAGATCCATGGAGCAGTTCCTGAGAAATCGCGATAACAAAGTTTCATGGCGAAATCCAAGATGGCTGCCTGGCGGCCATACCGGATTTGCGAATCGGACCAGAAAAGGTATCTTGCACAAATAGACCCCAATGGGAACCTGTCTACCAAATTTGAGAAAGATCCATGCAGTAGTTCCTGAGAAATCGTGATAACAAAGTTGCATGGGGAAATCCAAGATGGCTGCCTGGTGGCCATATTGGATTTGCGAATCGGACCAGAAAAGGTATCTTGCACAACTAGACCCCAACAAGAACCTGTCTACCAAATTTGAGAAAAATCCATGGAGCAGTTCCTGAGAAATCGCGATAAAAAAGTTTCATGGTGAAATCCAAGATGGCTGCCTGGCGGCCATACTGGTTTTGCGAATCGGACCAGAAAAGGTATCTTGCACAACTAGACCCCAAGGGGAACCTGTGTACCAAATTTGAGAAAGATCCATGCAGTAGTTCCTGAGAAATCGCGATAACAAAGTTTCATGGGGAAATCCAAAATGGCTGCCTGGTGGCCATATTGGATTTGCGAATCAGACCAGAAAAGGTATCTTGCACAACTAGACCCCAACGGGAACCTGTCTACCAAATTTGAAAAAAATCCATGAAGTACTTCTTGAGAAATCGCGATAACAAAGTTTCATGGGGAAATCCAAGATGGCTGCCTGGTGGCCATATTGGATTTGCGAATCGGACCAGAAAAGGTATCTTGCACAGCTAGACTCCAGGGGGAACCTGTGTACCAAATTTCAGAAAGGTCCATGCAGTAGTTCCTGAGAAGTCACGATGACAAAGTTTCGTGGGGGAAATCCAAGATGGCTGCCTGGCGGCCATATTGGATTTGCGAATCGGACCAGAAAAGGTGTCTTGCACAACTAGAACCCAAGGGGAACCTGTGTACCAAATTTGAGAAAGATCCATTCAGTAGTTCCTGAGAAATCGCGATAACAATGTTTCATAAGAATATCCAAGATGGCTGCCTGGTGGCCATATTGGATTGCGAATTGGACCAGAAAAGGTATCTTGCACAACTAGACCCCAACCTGTCTACCAAATTTGAGAAAGATCCATAAAGTAGTTCCTGAGAAATCGCGAAAACAAAGTTTCATGGGGAATCCAAGATGGCTGCCTGGCGTCCATATTGGATTTGCGAATCGGACCAGAAAAGGTATCTTGCACAACTAGACCCCAAGGAGACCCTGTGTACCAAATTTCAGAAAGATCCATGCAGTAGTTCCTGAGAAATCGCGATAACAAGAATAGTTTACGGACGGACGACTGACTGACTGACGACGGACGACGGACGAAAAGCGATTTGAACCATGCTAAAAAAAAAAAAAATCATGCCTTTTATATAATTCATTAAATCCATGCCACCTATATGTACTCTTTCCTCCAACTGGATATCCAAGTCGTATACTACAGTGATATATATATACCTTTATTGTACTATTACACCCCGTTAGAGTCAGAACGTACAGTTAAAAAACAACAATAAGAAATAAAGTACAATACAAAATACAGTGAAACAGAGCACATTTAAACAATGTAATGAGGATATCTTGAGCATTTATCGAGTGACTTAGTTGTCTCCCCTCTATTATTTTCAACAGAGTCTAGAACATAATTTGCACGACACTGTCTTCCTGTAGACTGTATTACTGTCAGTTAATTTAGGAAGCAGGGCCCAATGCTATAGGCTATGTCTTCCAGCAGTCTTCAGCACTGATCCTAGGTAGCACGGCCCAGCTTGGATTTTCTTATTTCCATAGCCTCGTAAATAAATTTACCTAAACTTTGTAGAGTATTTTCTTGGAGTTGAACATGGTATACATATCAGTACTTATGCGGTCAGTAGTAGAGAGAAGACGGGACGAGGCCCCTTTTCCAGGGAGGTAACTCTTGGTGCCCTTTTTTCCAGGTTAAAGGTATAGGGGACGCCACATCGCCTTTCACCTCTGTGGCGTCTGTGGCGCCAGGGGGCGCCACCAGCTCAAGGTCACGTGGAGGTCAAAAGTAGTTCCGGCAACCTTTAACCTTTGTATTCCTCCGCGGTCTGGTGGTGATGCCGTCACTTCCGCGGACAGAAAGTAGTCCCATTTCAACCAAGTGACTTCCAATGTTAATGTATACGGGGAATGCCTAAAACAGTATGGGAATAGACGTTTTGTGACTGGGGTGGGTCCCTAGTGGACCGAATGGGTCGAGTGAGGTATCAAAGTGAAGCGCTCCTCGAGGGCCATTCAGTCATGGGTGGGTGCATGTCAAATTAGGATTTTTTCTCGAAACTATAAAAAGCGAAACACGGACTTTACCCCTAAAATAGGGGAAAACCCCTATCAACTCTAGCCAAAAGGGCTAATATCGGTCCCCGGGCATATCGGGGCCTGCCTATCAAGTCAATGGGGTGGGTGCATGTAAAATTAGGATTTTTTTTCCGAAAATATAAAAAGCGGAACACGGACTTTACCCCTAAACTAGGGGAAAACCCCTATCAACTCTAGCCAAAAGGGCTAATATCGGTCTCCGGGATTATCGGGGCCTGCCTATCAAGTCAATGGGGTGGGTGCATGTAAAATTAGGATTTGTCCCCGCAAATATAAAAAGCGGAACACGGACTTTACCCCTAGACTAAAATCCCTATCAACCCTAGCCAAAAGGGTTAATGTCGGTCCCGGGCTTATCGGAGCCTGCCTATCAAGTCAATGGGGTGGGTGCATGTAAAATTAGGATATTTTCCCGAAACTATAAAAAGCGGAACACGGACGTTACCCCTAAAATAGGGGAAAACCCCTATCAACCCTAGCCAAAAGGGCTAATATCGGTCCCCGGGCTTATCGGGGTCTGCCTATCAAGTCAATGGGGTGGGTGCATGTAAAATTAGGATTTTTTTCCGAAAATATAAAAAGCGGAACTCGGACTTTACCCCTACAATAGGGGTCTGTATTATACAATATAAGGGAAAATGCCTGTATGGGGTATGGGGATGGTCAATTTTTTTCGTGGGCTTCACTATGGCTTGTGGGGTCTCGTTTTTCTCGTTTCGCCAAGAAAATGACAATGGGAAGGGTCCCGGAGCGAATCGGTGAAATTTTTGGGAAAAGTCACCGAGGTCTGTATATAGGCCTATAGGCTGGCTATATGGAGGTATAGGTTCAACTGGGAAATTCACACACGTTCATTGTGATATGGGTTGCTTGGATTTGTTTTTCACGTCTCGTCATTTAGAACACGATGGGAAGGGTCCCGGAGCGAAACGGTGAATTTTTTGGAAAAGTACCATATAGCCCATATAGCTTCATACTGGCTATGGGGATATAGGTCCATCCTGGGAAATTCACACACGTTCATTGTGATATGGGTTGTACGTGGGGTCTTGTTTTTCTCGTCTCGTCATTTAGAACACGATGGGAAAGGGTCCCGGAGCGAAACGGTGAAATTTTTGGAAAAAGCTCACCGAGGCCTGGGTAGGCCCATAAGCTGGCTATGGGGTATAGGTCCAACCTGGGAAATTCACACACGTTCATTGGGATATGGGTTGTTTGGTCTTGTTTTTCACGTCTCGTCATTTAGAACACGATGGGAGGGGTCCCGGAGCGAAGCGGTCAAATTTTTGGAAAAAGTTCACCGAGGCCTGGGTAGGCCCATAGGCCTATACTGCATGGCTATGGAGGTATAGGTCCATACGGGGTGAACGTTTTGGGGTCTAGGTGAGCCCCTTATGATCCTATGGTGTCGTATGAGGTCATATTTTGAAGCTCCCGTGGAGTTTGTAATGTATCGACTAATGGTTCGTCCGTGTGCAATAGTCTGCGCATGCGCAGTCTGGCCGTAGTATAGAATGCAGGCATGTTGCGGGTATGTGGGGGTGTGTTTGGGGTAGAGATGGACCACTATGGGTCCAAATGGGTTGTGGGAGGTGTCAAAGTGAAGCTTGTGTGGGGTAGAGTCAGAATGGCGTGTTTTTAAGTGCAAGTCGCGTCAATCTGCGCATGCGCAGTGGGTGTAGTAAGTAAAGTGGCCATTTTGGGGGTGCGTGGGGGTCCGATTGTGTCGTGGGAGGTGTTATATTGTAGCTCTCGGGGTGTACATCCCGATTTGAGGGATGTTCACGTCATCTGTGACGTCATCGGTGACGTCATCTGTAGGAGTAGTAGCGAAAGTGGGCATTTCGGGGCAGTGAAGGAAGGTATTTGGTGTAGAGATGGACCATCCATATCTGTCACACATTATACCACATCTTTGTTGCATTATACCATATATGTCCTGTATTATACCATACCTGTCCTATGTTATACAATATCTGTCCTGTATTATACCAAATCTGTCCTGTATTGTACCATATTTGTTCTCTATATACCATATATGTCCTGTATTATACCAAATCTGCCCTGTATTATACAGTATCTGTCCTGTATTATACCAAATCTGTGCTGTATTATACCAAATCTGTGCTGTATTATACAATATCTGTCCTGTGTTATACCATATCTGTCCTGTATTATACAATATCTGTCCAGGATTTTGCAATATATGTTCTGTATTATACCAAATCTGTCCTGTATTATACAGTATCTGTCCTGTATTGTACCATATATGTCCTGTATTATACCATATCTGCTCTGTATTATACAATATTTCTCCTCTATTATACCATATCTGTGCTGCATTATACCATATCTGTCCTGTATTGTACCATATATGTCCTGTATTATACCAAATCTGTGCCGTATTATACAATATTTGCCCTCTATTATACCAAATCTGTGCTGTATTATACCATATCTGTCCTGAATTATACCATATCTGTGCTGTATTATGCAATATCTGTCCTGTGTTATACCATATCTGTGCTGTATTATACCAAATCTGTCCTGTTTTTGTACCATATTTGTCCTGTATTATACCAAATCTGTCCTGTTTTGTACCATATTTGTCCTGTATTATACAGTATATGTTCTGTATTATACCAAATCTGTGCTGTATTATACAGTATCTGTCCTGTGTTATACCAAATCTGTGCTGTATTATACAATCTATGTTCTGTATTATACCAAATCTGTCCTGTATTATACGGTATATGTCCTGTATTATACCAAATCTGTGCTGTATTATACCATATCTGTTCTGTATTGTACCATATATGTCCTGTATTATACAATATATGTTCTGTATTGTACAATCGGATAGCCGTTGTCGTGAATAACAACAAGTTCAGCAATGTTCATACAGTTTATTATCCCCAATGTTACATCAGACCCAGGCTGGGGGAGCCGCCCTGGGCATGTTTGGTATGTTCACAGCAAAACAAATTGAAATATCAAACACCATGTTTTATTATTTAGCGCACCGTCACATTAGGTACAAGTGTTTACTGAGCTCAGCATGTAGACATATAGAGTATGTACGGCATGTTATAGTATTCATCAGTGTATGGGTGAAGCATTCAGCCGATGGGGTGGTCGGTCAGCTTGGTAACGAAAAACGTCACATTGGCCACCTTCTCCACTGTCCACTTGGTGTTGGGGCGTTGTTGTTGGGCCCATTCCCAGGGATCCACGGTGTCCAGTTTCTCCAGCATCGTCTCTAGCGACACTCGGTTAATGATGGTAAACGGTTGGTCAAATACCTGGATGTTCCTGCTCGGGTAAAAGTATCGGACTTGGACTGCCTCCTTATGCTGCAGCACATAACCAAACGCCAGATTCAATCTGAAGGCCGTAGTTTGGTCGTTGAAGATGGCTTCCACGTAGCTACGTAGACGGGCGAGGTCGGTCAGTCGGAAATTGTAGATATCTTGAATAGGGCGATGACGGTTGAAATATTGCCGTATCATGGACCAATGGCGCCGACAGATGTCACTCACTGGATGGGCGTCCTGTAAGAGATCGCTAGGAACATTTATGTGCTCATCCAGAAAATGTTCGATGTTGTCAGGCGTATGACTCGAAATCGTAACGGTGGGGTTCGGCTGGATATCCAGGCTCTTCTGAACTGTGGGTATAGGCGGGCTCTCCGTCATCGCATCACCAGTGGCGTTCGTCTCCCCGGGCTCATCTTCACTGGGTCTGACCTTCCGCGGCTCCTCTTCAGTGGAAAGTTGTCGTCCAAACCGTAGAGACGGGACATGAATCAAACGCTGATGCCGTCTTAACTGGCTGCGTCGTTTGAAGAGTTGACCACAATCCTTACATTGTTCCGTCGCGCCCTCGTGGAATGAGCGTTCGTGGCGCAGTAAAGGATCCTTCCGATTAAATGACCGTGCCCAGGTTATACAAGTATACCGTGCATCGTTGTGGGTGGAGGCCTTGTGGCGGTGCAAGTCGTGCAGACGAGTAAACTGCTTCTGGCAAGTTGTGCAAGTGAACATCTTGGTGGTTGACAGAGTGTCTGATAAAACGGCCAGGCCGCTTCCCTTTTATAGCACGCTAGCTGGTGATCTATTTTTAGCACACTCAGTTCAACTATCCTCCGTGTCTCTTCGGTCACCTCCGTGTCTTTTCGTTGACGTCCGTGACTCTTCGGGCACCTCCGTGTCTCTTCGGTAACCTCCGTGACATATTCGGTCACCTTCGTGTCTCTTCGGTGACCTCCGTGACATTTTCGGTAACCTCCGTGTCTCTTCGGGCACCACCGTGACATCTTCGGTCACCTCCGTGTCTCTTCGGTCACCTCCGTAACTACCCGGCTGTTCCCGTGTAAACCCGGATGGATCTCCGTGTCTCTTCGGTGACCTCCGTGACATCTTCGGTCACCTCCGTGTCTCTTCGGTGACCTCCGTGACATCTTCGGTCATCTCCGTGTCTCTTCGGTTACCTCCGTACCGTCAACGATCAGCATGTAGACATATAGAGTATGTACGGCATGTTATGGTATTCATCAGTGCATGAGTGACGCATTCAGCCGATGGGGTTGGTCGGTCAGCTTGGTAACGAAAAACGTAACATTGGTCACCCTCTCTACGACCCATTGTGTGTTGGGGCGTTGTTGTTGGGCCCATTCCAAGAGATCCACGGTGTCCTTTTTCTCCAGCATCGCCTCTAGCGACGCCCGGTTAATGATGGTAAACGGTTGGTCAAATACCCGGATGTTACTGCTCGGGTAAAAATATCGGGCTTGGTCTGTGTCCTTATGCTGTAGCACATAACCAAACGCCAGATTCAACTTGAAGGCCGTAGTTTGGTCGTTGAAGATGGCTTCCACGTAGCTGCGTAGACGGGCGAGGTCGGTCCGTCGGAAATTGTAGATATCTTGAATAGGGCGATGACGGTAGAAACAGTGCCGGATCATGGGCCAATGGCGCCGATAGATGTCACTCATTGGATGGTCTCCGTGTAACAGATCGCTAGGAACATTTATGGGTTCGTCCACGAAGTGTACTTTGCCCTCCACGTCGTACAAAATCTGGCCCAAGGTCTTGTCGTCGGAATTAGACTGTTGAATTAGGGCGACATCATGATCGGCCCTCGTGCGATGGGTGGGAGTTCCCCCTGTCTCGATATTGGTGCCTCCGGGCTCTTCTACCTGCAAACGTGGCTGCGGAACAGGGTGTCGTGTGCGTTGTGTCGCAGCAACTGACTGGTCAGTTTGAAAAGCCGACCACATTCTTCGCATGGACGCTTGGGTACTTCATGGCGTGCACGTGTGTGGTGCTGTAAATGATCCGGGCGCTGAAACGACATTGTACATATCATACAGCTATACCGGGCGGTTCATTCGTGCTTGGTAGCCTCATGGCGGCGCAAGTCGTGCAGACGAGTGAATGATTTCGAGCACGTAGTACAAGTGAACATCTTGGTGGTTGACAGAGTGTCTGATGAAACGGCCAGGCCGCTTCCCTTTTATAGCACGCTAGCTGGTATCATGTTCGGGCACCTCCGTGTCTCTTCCGTGATCTCCGTGACATCTTCGGTGACCTCCGTGTCTCTTCGGGCACCTCCGTGACATCTTCGGTGACCTCCGTGACATCTCCGGGCACCTCCGTGTCTCTTCGGCCACCTCCGTGTCTTTTCGGGAAGTGACCGAAGGAACTCGGAAGTGAACGACATTGTGGGAAAAACCCCACAGACAGGTCAGTACATGTGCTAACATGTTCACACTCCGTCACCGAAAAGACACGGACTGAAGATGGCGGACCTCGCCCGGTGGTGGTGGTTGTGGTGGGAGGAGCTCCCGTGTGGCAGAGCTCTTGGAGCTCAAAGCGTGTGGAGCTCAAAGCGTGTGGAGCTCAGAGCTCGGAAGTGACATTTGCATATGACCTCTGTGAGGTGACTTCCGCTTCCGTGACCGGAACTGACCTTTGACCCCGGCGCGCGCTAACAATACCGGATAAAATTGCGCGCCGGGGTTCAAAGGTCAGTTCCGGTCACGTGAACGGAAGCGGAAGTGACCTCACAGAGGTCATATGCAAATGTCACTTCCGAGCTCTGAGCTCCACACGCTTTGAGCTCCAAGAGCTCCGATCCAAGAGCTCTGCCACACGGGAGCTCCCACCACCACCACCACCACCGGGCGAGGTCCGCCATCTTCAGTCCGTGTCTTTTCGGTGACGGAGTGTGAACATGTTAGCACATGTACTGACCTGTCTGTGGGGTTTTCCCCACAATGTCGTTCACTTCCGAGTTCCTTCGGTCACTTCCCGAAAAGACACGGAGGTGGCCGAAGAGACACGGAGGTGCCCGGAGATGTCACGGAGGTCACCGAAGATGTCACGGAGGTGCCCGAAGAGACACGGAGGTCACCGAAGATGTCACGGAGATCACGGAAGAGACACGGAGGTGCCCGAACATGATACCAGCTAGCGTGCTATAAAAGGGAAGCGGCCTGGCCGTTTCATCAGACACTCTGTCAACCACCAAGATGTTCACTTGTACTACGTGCTCGAAATCATTCACTCGTCTGCACGACTTGCGCCGCCATGAGGCTACCAAGCACGAAGGAACCGCCCGGTATAGCTGTACGATATGTACAATGTCGTTTCAGCGCCCGGATCATTTACAGCACCACACACGTGCACGCCATGAAGTACCCAAGCGTCCATGCGAAGAATGTGGTCGGCTTTTCAAACTGACCAGTCAGTTGCTGCGACACAACGCACACGAGACCCTGTTCCGCAGCCACGTTTGCAGGTAGAAGAGCCCGGAGGCACCAATATCGAGACAGGGGGAACTCCCACCCATCGCACGAGGGCCGATCATGATGTCGCCCTAATTCAACAGTCAAATTCCGACGACAAGACCTTGGGCCAGATTTTGTACGACGTGGAGGACAAAGTACACTTCGTGGACGAACCCATAAATGTTCCTAGCGATCTGTTACACGGAGACCATCCAATGAGTGACATCTATCGGCGCCATTGGCCCATGATCCGGCACTGTTTCTACCGTCATCGCCCTATTCAAGATATCTACAATTTCCGACTGACCGACCTCGCCCGTCTACGCAGCTACGTGGAAGCCATCTTCAACGATCAAACTACGGTCTTCAAGTTGAATCTGGCGTTTGGTTATGTGCTACAGCATAAGGACACCGACCAAGCCCGATATTTTTACCCGAGCAGTAACATCCGGGTATTTGACCAACCGTTTACCATCATTAACCGGGCGTCAGTAGAGGCGATGCTGGAGAAACTGGACACCGTGGATCCCTTGGAATGGGCCCAACAACAACGCCCCAACACACAATGGGTCGTAGAGAGGGTGACCAATGTTACGTTTTTCGTTACCAAGCTGACCGACCACCCCCATCGGCTGAATGCGTCACTCATGCACTGATGAATACCATAACATGCCGTACATACTCTATATGTCTACATGCTGATCGTTGACGGTACGGAGGTAACCGAAGAGACACGGAGATGACCGAAGATGTCACGGAGGTCACCAAAGAGACACGGAGGTGACCGAAGATGTCACGGAGGTCACCGAAGAGACACGGAAATCCATCCGGGTTTACACGGGAACAGCCGGGTAGTTACGGAGGTGACCGAAGAGACACGGAGGTCACCGAAGAGACACGAAGGTGACCGAAGATGTCACGGAGGTTACCGAAGAGACACGGAGGTGCCCGAAGAGTCATGGACGTCACCGAAAAGACACGGAGCTGACCGAAGAGACACGGAGGATAGTTGAACTGAGTGTGCTAAAAATAGATCACCAGCTAGCGTGCTATAAAAGGGAAGCGGCCTGGCCGTTTCATCAGACACTCTGTCAACCACCAAGATGTTCACTTGCACAACTTGCCAGAAGCAGTTTACTCGTCTGCACGACTTGCACCGCCACAAGGCCTCCACCCACAACGATGCACGGTATACTTGTATAACCTGCGCACGGTCATTTAATCGGAAGGATCCTTTACTGCGCCACGAACGCTCATTTCACGAGGGCGCGACGGAACAATGTAAGGATTGTGGTCAACTCTTCAAACGACGCAGTCAATTAAGACGGCATCAGCGTTTGATTCATGCCCCGTCTCT
Organism: Hanleya hanleyi; assembly: GCA_036873755.1. Taxonomy (NCBI): domain Eukaryota; kingdom Metazoa; phylum Mollusca; class Polyplacophora; order Lepidopleurida; family Hanleyidae; genus Hanleya; species Hanleya hanleyi. The sequence goes on along the minus strand of JAVTVY010017003.1, from coordinate 53,463 downwards.
ACGGTTTGGGCGACAACTTTCCACTGAAGAGGAGCCGCGGAAGGTCAGACCCAGTGAAGATGAGCCCGGGGAGACGAACGCCACTGGTGATGCAATGACGGAGAGCCCGTCTATACCCACAGTTCAGAAGAGCCTGGATATCCAGCCGGATCCCACCGTTACGGTTTCGAGTCATACGCCTGACAACATCGAACATTCTGGATGAGCCCATAAATGTTCCTAGCAATCTCTTACAGGACGCCCATCCAGTGAGTGACATCTATCGGCGCCATTGGTCCATGATACGGCAATGTTTCAACCGTCATCGCCCTATTCAAGATATCTACAATTTCCGACTGACCGACCTCGCCCGTCTACGTAGCTACGTGGAAGCCATCTTCAACGACCAAACTACGGCCTTCAGATTGAATCTGGCGTTTGGTTATATGCTGCAGCATAAGGAGACAGTCCAAGTCCGATACTTTTACCCGAGCAGGAACATCCAGGTATTTGACCAACCGTTTACCATCATTAATCGAGTGTCGCTAGAGACGATGCTGGAGAAACTGGACACCGTGGACCCCTTGGAATGGGCCCAACAACAACGCCCCAACACCAAGTGGCCAGTGGAGAAGGTGACCAATGTTACGTTTTTCGTTACCAAGCTGACCGACCACCCCATCGGCTGAATGTTTCACCCATCCACTGATGAATACCATAACATGCCGTACATACTCTATATGTCTACATGCTGATCGTTGACTTGAGCTCAGTAAACACTTGTACCTAATGTGACGGTGCGTTAAATAATAAAACATGGTGTTTGATATTTCAATTTGTTTTGCTGTGAACATACCAAACATGCCCAGGGCGGCTCCCCCAGCCTGGGTATGATGTAACATTGGGGATAATAAACTGTATGAACATTGCTGAACTTGTTGTTATTCACGACAACGGCTATCCGATTGTACAATACAGAACATATATTGTATAATACAGGACATATATGGTACAATACAGGACAGATATGGTATAATACAGCACAGATTTGGTATAATACAGGACATATACCGTATAATACAGGACAGATTTGGTATAATACAGAACATATATTGTATAATACAGCACAGATTTGGTATAATACAGGACAGATACTGTATAATACAGCACAGATTTGGTATAATACAGAACATATACTGTATAATACAGGACAAATATGGTACAAAACAGGACAGATTTGGTATAATACAGGACAAATATGGTACAAAACAGGACAGATTTGGTATAATACAGCACAGATATGGTATAACACAGGACAGATATTGCATAATACAGCACAGATATGGTATAATTCAGGACAGATATGGTATAATACAGCACACATATGGTATAATAGAGGGCAAATATTGTATAATACGCCACAGATTTGGTATACTACAGGACATATATGGTACAATACAGGACAGATATGGTATAATGCAGCACAGATATGGTATAATAGAGGAGAAATATTGTATAATACAGAGCAGATATGGTATAATACAGGACATATATGGTACAATACAGGACAGATACTGTATAATACAGGACAGATTTGGTATAATACAGAACACATATTGCAGAATACTGGACAGATATTGTATAATACAGGATAGATATTGTATAATACAGCACAGATATGGTATAACACAGGACAGATATTGTATAATACAGCACAGATTTGGTATAATACAGCACAGATTTGGTATAATACAGGACAGATACTGTATAATACAGGGCAGATTTGGTATAATACAGGACATATATGGTATAATAGAGAACAAATATGGTACAATACAGGACAGATTTGGTATAAAACAGGACAGATATTGCATAACATAGGACAGGTATGGTATAATACAGGACATATATGGTATAATGCAGGACAGATGAGGTATAACACAACAAAGATGTGGTATAATGTGTGACAGATATGGATGTCCATCTCTACACCAAATACCTTCCTTCACTGCCCCAAAATGCCCATTTTCGCTACTACTCCTACTGATGACGTCACAGATGACGTGAACATGCCTCAAATCGGGATGTACACCTTGAGAGCTACAAGATAACACCTCCCACGACACAATCGGACCAAGGATGGTCCCTCTCTACCCCAAACACACCTCCAGGCACCCCCAAAATGGCCACTTTACTTACTACACCCAACTGCGCATGCGCAGATTGACGCGACTTGCACTTAAAAACACGCCATTCTGACTCTACCCCACACAAGCTTCACTTGACACCTCCTACAACCCATTCGGACCCATAGTGGTCCATCTCTACCCCAAACACACCCCCCACATACCGCCCAACATGCCTGCTTTCTATACTACGACCAGACTGCGCATGCGCAGACTATTGCACACGGACGAACCATTAGTCGATACATTACAAACTCCACGGGAGCTTCAAAATAAGACCTCATACGACACCATAGGCCTAGACCCCAAAACGTTCATCCCGTATGGACCTATCCCTCCATAGCCATGCAGTATAGGCCTAGGTGAGCTTTTTCCAAAAATTTCACCGTTTCGCTCCGGAACCCTTCCCATCGTGTTCTAAATGACGAGACGAGAAAAACAAGACCCCACAACCCATATCACAATGAACGTGTGTGAATTTCCCAGGATGGACCTATATCCCCATAGCCAGTATGAAGCTATATGGGCTATATGGTACTTTTCCAAAAATTTCACCGTTTCGCTCCGGGACCCTTCCCATCGTGTTCTAAATGACGAGACGTGAAAAACAAATCCAAGCAACCCATATCACATTGAACGTGTGTGAATTTCCCAGGTTGAACCTATACCCCCATATAGCCAGCCTATAGGCCTATATACACACCTCGGTGACTTTTCCCAAAAATTTCACTGATTCGCTCCGGGACCCTTCCCATTGTCATTTTCTTGGCGAAACGAGACCCCACAAGCCATAGTAAAGCCCACGAAAAGAATTGACCATCCCCATACCCCATACAGGCATTTTGCCTTATATTGTATAATACAGACCCCTATTGTAGGGGTAAAGTCCGTGTTCCGCTTTTTATGGTTTCGGCAAAAAATCCTAATTTTACATGCACCCACCCCATTGACTTGATAGGCAGGCCCCGATAAGCCCGGGGACCGATATTAGCCCTTTTGGCTAGGGTTGATAGAGGTTTTCCCCTATTTTAGGGGTAAAGTCCGTGTTCCGCTTTTTATAGTTTCGGGGAAAAATCCTAATTTTACATGCACCCACCCCATTGACTTGATAAGCAGGCCCCGATAAGCCCGGGGCCGATATTAGCCCTTTTGGCAAGGGTTGATAGGGGTTTTCCCCTAATTTAGGGGTAAAGTCCGTGTTCCGCTTTTTATATTTTCGGGGACAATCCTAATTTTACATGCACCCACCCCATTGACTTGATAGGCAGGCCCCGATAAGCCCGGAGACCGATATTAGCCCTTTTGGCTAGAGTTGATAGGGGTTTTCCCCTAGCTTAGGGATAAAGTCCGTGTTCCGCTTTTTATATTTTCGGAAAAAAATCCTAATTTTACATGCACCCACCCCATTGACTTGATAGCCAGGCCCCGATAAGCCCGGGGACCGATATTAGCCCTTTTGGCTAGAGTTGATAGGGGTTTTCCCCTATTTTAGGGGTAAAGTCCGTGTTTCGCTTTTTATAGTTTCGAGAAAAAGTCCTAATTTTACATGCACCCACCCATGACTGAATGGCCCTCGAGGAGCGCTTCACTTTGATACCTCACTCGACCCATTCGGTCCACTAGGGACTCACCCCAGTCACAAAACGTGTATTCCCATACTGTTTTAGGCATTCCCCGTATACATTAACATTGGAAGTCACTTGGTTGAAATCGGACTACTTTCTGTCCGCGGAAGTGACGGCATCACCACCAGACCGCGGAGGAATACAAAGGTTAAAGGTTGCCGGAACTACTTTTGACCTCCACGTGACCTTGAGTTGGTGGCGCCCCCTGGCGCCACAGACGCCACGGAGGTGAAAGGCGATGTGGCGTCCCCTATACCTTTAACCTGGAAAAAGGGCACCAAGAGTTACCTCCCTGGAAAAGGGGCCTCGTCCCGTCTTCTCTCTACTACTGCGGTCCATGTCCACATAAGTGTAATCTATCTCAGCCACACTTTGATTGTGACTGTCCATTTGAACACTATATAAGAAGAAGTAAAACACATAGCGACCAAACGACCCGTAAAGCAGAATCATATAAAGCTGTCAGTGTTCGATATTTACACAGAAATTCAGAAAGTTTTAATGGAGGCGTTTGAAAGAACTAACTAAATGTTTTCCGTGTAAATCTGCCAGACACTAAGCAGAGAGGTTATACTGCAAGAGCTAGGCAAATATCAGTATTTTCCCTTGTTTGAAAAGTTTCTGCAAAAATGTTCTGTGGCGTTGCTTGACATTATCAGATTTTTACAGGGTCTGACAAATGTTACTAGGCGAGATCTGTAGGCCGATACACCAGGTCGTTCTGGAATATTGCTATCCAGTAATGGATAGTTATCTATGCCAAAATTGTAATCGTATCTCTCGTCGTAGAGATTTCGTGTGAGAATGGACCCTCTTCATTTCTATATACGTTAGGCATAGATCCAAATATTATATTACATCTGGGTCATAATTTCCTTCAAGTGAGGTGAAGAGAAGAGGGGAGCTACCTATCTCACAAGTATGGATCAATATGAGGAGGTATACGAGATGCGTAACTCGTTATTATTCAAATATAATTTAACTTCCTATGGCTGTAAAGGAGCTTCGTACATTAGTATACTTACCACATGCCAGATAACTTGTTAGATAGTCCAGGCCAGCCTTTGTCATTCCATATGAAAGAAATCCGACGGACTAAGATGGAAATAAAAATTCAAATATGTGCTTCTAATATATCGATGTGGTGAATTTGATTTTCCCCAATGAAGTGCATGCGTAAACCGAGTATTCGCGATGAAAACAGTTATCCAATAGGAATCGCAAGAACTAGTCCGACATACAGCTCTTACAAGATATTTTATAATATTGATATTTATTGAATGTAGGCCTATACATTCAATAAATATCAGTATTATAAAATATCTTGTAGGGACTGCATGTCGAACTACGCAAGAACGTGAATGTGAGATATATTTACAAAGAATGCAAACCTGTTATATTAAAACCATGGTTGCAACACCTAAAGTATCAAACATTCTGAGATAAGCAGCATTGAGATTTTGAAATAGGCCGTGGACAAAAATGTTCAACTGAGCACATGTAATGGGTGAGAAGAAACGGCAATAACCCAGAGATTGGATATAAAATCAGACCGCGTACATTCACAAGGTACTAAGCATGTGACAAGTAATTTTCAAAGTTGTTTGCCATGTTCTAACCTGAACGTAAATGTAATAACCCGTACATGTATGTTGATGGACATAAGTGTCATAAATGCGACACAAATGACTAGAACGAGACAAAGAACTGTTTTCCACGTAAATCTGCCAGATACTAAGCATGGTCCACGTAATTCTATGAAATTGTTGACTAACGGGGTAAAGCCCATAATTCCGTGGGAAATCATTGAAACGCGTAAAAAAATTGACGTCAGCAAGGTATTAAGCTTTTGAAATATTAAGTTTTGAAATTGTCAATCACATAATGACCGAGATATGGGCCGAAAAAGAAATTGTTCACTGAACGCATGAAGTGCCATAGCTCTGCATAAAACGACCGAAACGCCTAAACACATGCCAGTGCACATCTGCAAGGTACTAATCATTTTCAACGTAAGATTCTAAGTTGTTCATTGAACAAGTACGGTAACGGAGATTTGGACAGGAAATTTTTCCAAGGTACTGATCATCTTGCATGCAAGTTTGGGAATTTGTCCATCAAACAGTGACCGAGGTAAGGACTGGACAAGAAATTGTTGACTTGACTGGATTTAGGGACAAAACTGTGCGAAAAATCATCGATTCGGGTTAAAAAACACCTGCCACTACAAATCCACAAGACACTAAGCATGTTTCGTGTAAATTTCGAAGCCTGGGCGTGAGCAATCGCAGGATACTAAGCATCTTGCATGTAAGTTTCGATGGTGGCTATCAAATATTAAAAGAGTTAAATGGACCGCACAATGATAAAGGGTAGTAGCTCCGTGGAGAATCATCGACACGCCTAAAAGACCCCGAGAGTGCTCATCTTACAAGGTAATTAGTATATATAAGCCTTATTGACGTAAGTTTGGTTCAGTGCGCATGCGCAGAAAACAAAAAAAGGAGGTGTGCCTAGGTATGACGTCACTTCCGGTCTGGGTGAATGGGGCGTGACCTGGGTATGGAGATGATAGGATGCGCGAGAAAGCGAAAGTGGTGTGCGCAGGAGTTGTGCGCAAGTATGACGTCACTTCCGGTCTGCGTGAATCGGGCGTGACCTGGGTATGGGGATGATAGGAATGCTTGTACTGATCTGTTCATTCATCCGGGGACTTGTTGACATCCGGGACCATCCGGGGTCTTCATCCAGGTCTTCATCCGGGTACTTTTCCGTGTGTTTACAGCCGGTCATCTATGTATATCCGGGTCCTTGGGGTGTATAATAGCAATGCATGTATGTGGTGTTTTTCCATTCATTCTTTTTACATCCGGGGACTTGTTGACGTCCGGGACCATACGGGGACGTGTTTACATCCGGTTGTTACATCCGGGTCTTCATCCGGGTACTTGTATGACGGTGTATAAAAAGTCGGGAGTTTCATGGCATTACATTCATTCATTGACCACCCTGACCGGAGCTACCTGACCAGCCACAGCCTGAGCAGCCACAGGCTGAACAGCATGAGCAGCCTGACGAGAGGAGCGAATACCAGTGGGTGTACCTCAGCCTGCCTGACCGATACCATGATATGTGGAGAAGATTTTCCAGGGTATCCAGGAGCGCCTCCGGCTGAAGTCTTACCCGAAGAAGAGCGTGTGAGTGCGTTGTGCCGACGTCACTGGAACAGGATACGCCATTGTTTCCACCGTCACCGTCGTCTATTGGATTTGTATAATTTCCAGTTGGAGGACCTCATGCATCTTCCTACCTACGCCGAGAGCATTTTTACAGATCAAGTGACAGCCTTCAAATTGAATATGACATTTGGGTATATCTTACGGCACAAAGAGACGGACCAACTGCGATATTTCTATCCCAGAAATAATTCCTATGTGTTTGACCAGCCGTTCACTGTGACGGATGCTATTTCTCTGGAGCCACTCATCGACCAACTGACTACGTTGGATCCTTTGGAATGGGCCCTGTTGCAACGTCCCAACACCGAATGGACTGTAGAAATGGTGACGAACGTCACATTTTTCGTCACCAAATTGAGAGATCAACCCATCGGCGCTCCTGTTATTCTTCCGCATTGGCTGGCCCATCGAAATAAAGCATGTATGCGTTAACGGGAGGCGTCCAAGGGCCCTACAAAGACTGGTTTCGGTGTTTGGCCGTTCATTTGGATCAGTGTGATCCCCGGGCTTGTGACAGCGTGGCAGCTGGTTATTGGGAAGAGTATCTAGAGGCACAAGACATAGACCCGCGGCAGTTCCGGGGAGTCCCATTCAGGTATTTGGATGTCGTGGAATCGATTTTCCAGGTCAACATCTTTATATACCGTTTACTACCGAACGAGGAGGATACATTTGTGGCTGAATTGGTTCATCGCTCAACAGAACGGTATGCCCCTACGATGAAAGTCAATGTGTTCGACGAGGGTGGGGGGAGTCATTTTTCCCTCATTCACGATATGAGCCTGTACGCGCAATCCTACAGTTGTTCTCAATGCCATCGCGTGTTCAAACACTCTCGTGATTTACATCGGTACGAGAAGCTTTGTGACAACACTGTGAAACGCAAATTTCCTGGTGATGTGTACCATAACACGCCCACCATATTCGAGGAACTGGCTGATGAGGGGATTGTCATACCACCACAGGACCGTTATTTTCCTTAACGGGCATGTTATGATTTCGAGGCCATTTTGGAAGCCATGGATATGTTCTCAATAAAAACGCAGTGGACGTAGCGCCATATTCCCCTGAGTGTCAGCATTTCCAGCAACGTACCCGGCTATGACGCTGCACCCGTCTGTTTCGTGTCCACTGGGGACTCCCATGACCTGATTACCCGGATGATGGTATATTTAGAGCAAGTCAGTGCGGCCAGTACAGAACTGTTGGTGTCCAAGTTCCAGGACGTGCTGGACCTACTCGACGATCGTATTCCAACACCGGGCGTGTCCTTCGGCGACGATGAAGAGTCGGAGACAGAGTCGGAGACGGAGACGGAGTCGGAGCCCAAGATTTAGGACATTCAGCCGCAGGATGTACCTTTACCTAAGCCGTGTGCGGAGAAATTGAAAGCGCGCTTCCTACAATACCTGGGCCAGTTACCCGTGGTGGGCTTCAATTCGGGCCGATACGATCTCAACATGGTGAAGGAATTTCTCTTCCCTTATTTGGCCCAGTCCAATACCATCAAGTCCGTCATCAAAAAGATCAATAGTCATATGGCCCTCACCACCACGTCATTCCATTTCCTGGATGTACGCAACTACTTAGCTCCCAATTATAGCTATGATCAGTGGGTGAAGGCCTATGACTGTGCACAAACCAAAGGGAGGTTCCCTTACACCTATATGTCGACGCTCGACCGCTTGAAGGAAACCCAGTTACCACCCCGGGACGATTTCTTTGACGATCGGAAGCAAGTGGAATGTTCGGAAGAAACGTACCGGGAACTACAGCAGGTATGGAACGACCAACACATGCAGACCTTGCGAGATTTCCTCATATGGTATAACAACTTAGATGTCGTCCCATTCCTCGAAGCGGACGTGAAAATGGCTCAACTCTTTCGGGATCATATGCACGTCGACATATTCAAGGAGTGTTTGAGTTTACCGGGTCTTGCTCTTCGCCATCTCTTTCAAGACTGTCCTACTTATTTTTCACTCATTCAGCAAAAAGACGAGGACATGTATGATTGTTTAAAGCAGAACATCGTCGGTGGGCCCAGCCATATTTTTCATCGCTACCACGAGAAGGACGTCACCACCCTTCCAGGTAGAAACCCTGTGCCAAAATCATCGGATTCGATGCCAATGCCCTCGATCTGTGGTCTCTCGCCCAGCCCATGTCCAGCGGCCATTATACGCGCTAGTTGGCGGACGGCCGGCATTTCACACCTCAACGTACGCCGTACAAACATCTCGCTGACCAGTGGTTGGACTGGGAAGCCGATCGACCGGGAATTTATATACGCCATCAAACCAACGCTACAGAGAAGCGGATAGGAGATCGTCGACTCTCCGTCGATGGGTTTGCCCTTGTGGGTAGAACCCCTACCTTATTTCAATTTTATGGCTGCTATTGGCACGGCCACGAATGCCATTTCAGCGCACGCTTCAACGAACGGCGTGGGAAATCAGCCAAAAAACTGCGGGAAGAAGCGGTGGAGAACGGAGATTACATAAAAAAGTTGGGGTACAAGCTCATCGAAATGTGGGAGTGTGAATTTCACACCATGTGCCAGACCCTCCCACTCTTAAGCCGCTTCCTTAAAGCGCGCGAGTACCCCCTCAGTCGCCGCCGACTCCTGACCTTGCCACAGATTTTCGACGCCGTTCGTTCCGGGGATCTCTACGGGTTTGTGGAATGCGACCTGCATGTTCCCAGCAATCTGAAGCCACGATTCGCCCAGTGCCCGCCCATCTTTAAAAACACGCTGGTGAGTCGGGCCGATATTGGAGACACCGTGGGCGCCTATGCTGAGCAACACGAGTGCCTGCCTCGTCCTTGTTGGATGCTGGTCGGGAGCATCTGGGGAGAAAAAATCTTGCTGGGTACTCCTCTACTACAGTGGTACATGAACCACGGCCTCGAAGTGACGCGAGTGTACCAAGTCCTACAGTATGTACCCAACGCCTGGTTTGCGGGGCATGCCCAGACCGTGACATCTGCCCGTCGTCAAGGCGATAAAGACCCCACTAAGGACATTTTCGGTGAATCCTGGAAACTGACGGGCAATGGGTACTATGGGAAAACGGTGACCAACCAAGATAAGCACGTGAACGTCAATATCTGTACTACTCCCCTCTGTTTCGCTCCGTGGACGTCATCGATGACGATACCTATGAAGTCAATTCAGCCAAAAAGACCACGCGTTACACCTTACCGCTTCAAATTGGATGTATGGTATACCAGGTGGCCAAGCTGAGGATGTTGCAATTTTTATATGATTTCATGGGTGTGTATTTCAATCCATCAGATTGGCAATTGATGAAAATGGACACGGACTCTGCCTACATGGCCGTCTCTAATGCGGATTTGGAGTCACTTGTCAAACCTGAATTACGCGCGCAATATGAGGCGGAACGGGACCAGTGGCTACCGAGAATAGACCATTACCAGTACGACAAGCGGACGCCGGGCCTCTTCAAGTTAGAGTGGAGTGGAGATGCCATGATCGCCCTGTCGTCCAAAACGTACTATTGTTAAGGTGGAGATGGAAACAATAAGTTTAGTTGCAAAGGAGTCAACCGGCGTGACCCTGCCATCGACAAAGCCATCTACCTGGGCATGCTGCAAAGCCAGGCCAGTGCGAGTGGCACTAACAGAGGATTCCGCGTCGTCGACCACCAGATGCGGGCGTACATCCAGAAACAGGATGCCTTCACATTTTTCTACCCGAAACGGAAATTCCTTCCCGATGGAGTCAGTACCACCTACCTGGACTTGTGAAACTATGACTTTTTGATATACTTCTCATGATACAAGGAGCTAAAATTATAACTGTAAATATAGCGTACACGAAAACTGTAAAAGTCGGGATGGCATCGCCAGTCCTAAGTGGTGGTCTGCGCAATGCAGGTCGTGGGTTCGAATCCTACTCCTGACAGTTTTTACATACCTACTGTATTGTTCACATTCTTTGTACATATTCTATACATTCTTGTTCACCTGAATATAAAAAAGTCAAAACGTCACTTGTGTTTTCATGAATTTTTATTGAACATCAATGAACGTCAGAACAACAACGTCAGAACAAACAATAAGAACACCGCGCAGTGGAAATTAAGACAACCAGAGAAATGGAGAAAGAAAATTAAAAGGAGAGACAGCCCAGTCGTACACTAAGACATCACGGTCTTCGACTTGAGAATAGTCATCAAAAATCTGTACGAGCGTTTGGATAGAATGTCCTCTACTCCGGTGAGTGAGATAAAAATACAAGCGTCTAGTCCGTCATTCATAATTCAGCCGTCGTCCATTAAAGAATATCCGCGTCCATAATCCAAAGACCTATTCCATATTCATATAACAGTATTAGCACCAAATTCAAAAAAGACAATCATAGTATACATAAATAAACATAGGCTACACACAGTACTGTCCGCATACACTACTCAAGAGTCCTTGTCATCGTTTAGTATTCCAGCGCCAGACTGTAGTAGATTCGTCCATGAACTGGGTCAAATCGGGATGCAGGGGTGCAAGTCCGTAGGGATCAAAGTATTCTCCTTGGCCCAGGGCGTCCACGTATACAGCCACCCAATGTTCACCCGTTCGAGTACGAGGGTCTGTATTCAGCAGGATGTACGCCGCAGGGGTGGATGGGGTGGTGGGAAAGACATTGCGTGGAAACACACCTCGAAAGGGTACCCGGGGATCCCGCTGCAGTATGGCGATGACCTGCTCTGTATCCATGACTCTAGCTGGCGTAGTCACACAGGACGTTTCTTTGCTGATCCACTGTGATGACTGGGCGTAGCAAATCACGTTAATGGTATGGGGTAGAGGGACGGAGAAACGCAGTTCCAACCGTTAGTTTCCTTTCTTGAGCAAGGCCAGCTGATGATCGTGTTTCAAGGTAGGGGTGAGGTCGAAGGCGAACAAAGTGTACCCATTGGCAAAGTCTCGTCGAGTAATGGTATTTCCTTCGTCCTGATTGTTTTGTCCTGTGGCTGTAAACAGGTTCGGGTAGCTCCGCGCATATTGATGGTTACCAAAATCCGGTTGTAACGGACGGGCTGGGATTTGATGGCCAGCCACGTGCAGCGCCACAAAGTTGATGTTGAAATGTTGAAAGTAGAACGGATTCTCACCCAAGGTCCCATTGAAGCTGGTGTTGGTGACACAGGCCAGGGTAAGACGTTTAGGCAGATCTCCTAGAAATAAATTTCACGATTTGCCATCATCGTACCCGCTGGCACAGAGAACGCCTTGGTCGGTACGCGTCGGATGAGGTACAGGGCTGGTTTTTTCGATAAGGCTTCCATGTGACTCACCAACACCCCCGGTTGCAAACCCACCGTACGGACAAACAGGGCTGCATCTACTATGACGATCTTGTAATTGGCGGGATCTCTGCCGGCCATCAAGGCGAAAGTGGGTGGGGAACGCTTCAACTTGATCTTGATGGATACGCCGTTCATCATGTAGCGGTCTTGCAGAAATAGGTCGGCGTGCAGTCGACCTATCATATCGACGGACCTGCTACCGGCTGTAAACCTTTCTGCAGAGGACTGAGGGGGACATTCCCTTTTAACACATTATGAGCGACCGTACCAATGCCGCGTCCGCCCCACGCACCAGGGCCCGAACCACCTCCGGTGGCGCTCTGCGTAACATGCGGAGCGCCGGCGCGTGCTTCCGTACCCGCGCAGACATGATGAGGACGTGAATGATAGGGTGTTCTGTCTTGTTCTTTTATTTGGGCGTGTACACCGTCTGGAACTGATCGGGAGAAATGTGGGTCCGCAATCGAAGTGCCGAAGGTGTCCCTTGTTTCAAGTCAATGAGCAAGTAGCCATGGCCTCATGGGTGGCATCTTCAATGCTTCTCGAACAAAGACAGTGTGTTTAGGATACATCTGTTTCGCCAGGTGCATAATTTGTGACGCGTCTCTGGGATTTTTGAACAACACCACATACTGGGCATTCAAACTGATGTTCCTGTGCTCTTTGTTCTTAGTGAAGAGATTTGGGACGATGTAGATGATACTCAGCCGGCGATGATGGCTCCCTTTGGTAAAAAGCCGTGTCACTCGACTATCCATTTCGGCCATCAGATCATCCACGACCACCCACCAACGTGTCCGGGGCCAAGTCCTCCTCTGGGGGTAATCCTTCCACCAAGGTGAGTCCAGGGCTCCGTGCCAGTTCCTCGTACACAGGCTGCCAAGCTCCATAACACCAAAGGATGCGGGCCACGGGAGGAGAAATGAGGGCTGACCCGTGTTGGATGAGACGTTGAACGAAGTGTGTTTTTCCCGAACCGGTTGGTCCAGCGATGAGACACGTGAAAGGATGCTGCCACCGTGGATCCATTTTCCACCACACTAGTTATTTGGTGTTTTGGGTCAAGCGTCCAGAGGCCCACCAGCGTTGTCGCGGATCCCACCGGGGATCGTAGTCCTGGGGGTACCGTTGTCCTGGTAATCGCGGTACAAGACCCACTACACTTGTCGGAGTCCTCTGGTGCCGTAGTTTTGCCCTGGTAGTAGGTGCGGTCGTCGTCGGTGGTACCCTGCTGAGGGTAGGAATAGACGGAGTAGTGGTGGTGGTGGTAGGTGCACCCAGAGTTGAATAGACCCTCGTCATCTTCCGACGAGTAGTTGCCTCCAGGAGGTTCACCTTCGTGATGTTCCGCAGAGTAGTGGTAGGTGCCTCCAGGATGGTGGTGTTGTTGTTGTTTGTGGTGGTGCTGTTGTTGTTTGTAGCGTATTGACGTTGGGGTGGCGGGATGACGGGTGTGGGTGAGACGGATGGTAGGTTGAAACAGGATATCAGGTACGCCAAGTCCTAGAAGACACCTCCAAGCAAGACACCCAGAAGCCCTAGTATACACACGACAGTACCGACTTGTCCTTTTCGAGTGCGCAGTAGTAAGGGAAGTTGTGCATTATCCATGGTACACAACTAGACTGAACGCTGTAGGAGACGTGAGGTAGAATTTATTGCCGTTTCATGTCACGGGCTGAGGCCCAGGAATTAAACGAACTGGGTCAACCTTGTCATTTGACGAAATGATATGGGATGCCACGTCGACGTTCCGTTTTCAAAATCTCCTCCACAGTCTAGTAGTCTTTCTGTGTTTTTACGAACGGTTGTAATTCCGCCTTGCAGTGTTTCTCCTTGTAGATCTTCCAGTTAACAGACGTGTGGGTTTCGGGGACTATGGCGAACAATGACAAAGTGCTCATCACTCCAGTTGGGTAAGTAACTTTCTCAAATTGTCCTTTGACTTTACTGGTCCGTACCACATCTCCGCGTTTGTAACGGGGTGAAGTTATAGGTGCTTCAGGTGGTGAGTACAGCGTACGGCGCACTTGATGTTCGATGCGTTGCGTCACATCGATGGGAGCCCGCTGGATACTGCGATGATAAGCTCGATTGTATCCTCGGACCAGTTGAGGTAGCACATCAATGTACCGTCGGGTGTTTTGGCTGTAAAATACTTGTACATCCGTCCTTTCAAAGTCCGATTGAACCGTTCCACCACAGAGGCTTTCGTCTCGCTGTACGTTTGGAAGAAAAAAACCTTCTGTTTCTTGAGAAAGGCTTCAGATTGTCGGTTGAGAAATTCTGTGCCTTCATCCGTTTGCAAATAGAGGGGTTTGCGTCCCGTCTTGAAAAGCTGCTGAAACGCCTATACAAGATTCTCCCCTGTTTTGGTCCGGATGGGTACCACCCATGCGTACTTGGATAAAATATCGATACAGGTTAACATGTACCAATGTCCATCATTGTGGGCAGCAAATCGACTCATATTGACCAAATCTGCCTGCCATTGTGCGTCTATGCCTCTTACGATGACTCGGTTACGGCGAAAATGCCGTCGGGTTGCTCGATGTAAGCTATAAGTGTCTTGGGTTTCTAACCATTCCCGAACTTCAGCTCGACTGATGCCTTGGGACTGCGCAGCTCGAGCGAGCGCTTCCACAGCGCTATAAGCGGCTGGACTGACTGGGCTGTAATACAAATCTGTTAACACCTTGTCCACATGTTTGTCCACCTGTTTTGTCTTGGTCCGACCCTTCCCCCACCGGGTTTCCTTTCGGGTTTCCTTTCGGGTTCCCTTTCGGGTTCCGCTCTTCTGTCTTCGCTTCATGATGAGACACTGACACTCTAGATTGTGTGGGGACCCTATAGATATAGTACTTCGCCGACAATGGGGACTACTTGTTCCAAGGCCGTCCATAGATCGGGGTCCAGGGTAAAATGACCGCCTTTCAGACAGGTGAGTTGAGCAAAAAAGGAACCGCGGAAAATGTAGACCTCGTCACACAGGTGAATGCTATCACCGTCCAGTGTACCCTTTAACACACGTTTCAAGGTGGTCCATCCTTCCCGTGACAAAGAGACCTGCGCTTTGGGTGTACACGAACACACATCCCGGTTATCGATGAGGTCCACTCGTTTGGCATACAACCATAGGGTGCAGCCAGGTGTAAGACTTCGGGTAGCCACAGGGTGCACTTCGGGGTGCAGTAAGTCATCGATCTCGGGGATAATAGCTCTCAACGCCATCCATAATGGAGGGCGGAGTGTGATATGGGCACCTCCACGCTGTTCCAACCGGGGAAAAAAGAATCATCTCCACCACTGCGTATATACAAACCGACTTCCACGTGCATGAACTCCACTTCGGGCTCTTTTCCCTGTAACAACCGTGTCAATAGCGTCCACCCTGATAGGGATAAAACAATCTTCACCTTCCGCGGTTCTTCTTCGACGAGCTCGCGGTGATCGTCATTGACGATCAGGTAGACGTCGGACGTCAGTTGGAATAACGCAAGCTCTGTTCCGTCCGCTGGCATGGTGGTGAATGATAACAACCGGTTAGAGAGGCCTGTCTATATAGAGTAGTACAGGTCGTTGCCAAGCCAAATGGGGGTCGAAATGTGCTTTTTATACTACTACACCATGTGAGACTAGCCTCTTCGCATTGCGCCGCAAGGTCAATAGGGGTTCGAAATGCACTTTATATACTACGTGTGAAGACGAATATACGGTTACACTACTCTGCGCCGTAAGGTCAATAGGAGTGGAAATGCGCTTTTCTACTACTACACCATGTGAATTGCTGTTCTACCGTAGTGAAAGTCCGTCATCATTCGGTGGTGTGATGTTATTTGTATAGGAATTCATTTAACCTAGTATTTTCGTATATCCGAAAGAATGCCGAGACACATTTGGACCAATGGCAAGGTGATCATTCAACCAATGGCTAAGCCTGAACAAGAGCCAATCAGCCCGTTTTAGACAGCCAATGGACATTATCCTGGGTTATGGTATAGGACTTCATTTTAACCTAGGATTTCGTATACCCGAGCTTGGTGGGATTCTGGCGGTTTGAGGGTGCGCGTTTTTGGACCAATCAGATCCCGTTATTTCAACCAATCGAATGGGCGGAGAAAGAACCAATGGAAGGGGCTCGCTCTCGTTTAGACAGCCAATGGACTATCCAACCCTATTCAGCATAAAACCCCTAAGCGAGGCGCGGGAAAGCGCATTCAATCATAATCTTTCGAAGTGTAAAGAAGGTATTGAAGATAATGAAAACGAGCCAGGTGGCAAATATGTCGACAACCCAGGTTCCGGCGTGGTGGAGGAGAGAAAAGAGAAAGAGGGAACGGAGAGAACTCGCCAAAGCCGTCAAAGAATTTTGGTTGGGGGAGGTGAGACGGTGGATGCGGGAAAACACGAGGGAGATGACACCCGTGGCATGGGCCGACCTCCGCCATCTGCTGACCAGGGCCCCGGACGATCTGGAGGGAGAGGACTGGTGCACAGCCTGCAGGAGATGTTGGTAGAAACGAGAACAACCCCAGCTAGTCCTCGAGGAGGAACAACAACAACAACCCCAGCCAGTCCTGCAGGAGGAACAACCCTGGCCTCAGCCCCAAGCCCAGCCCGAGTTCATAGATATTCGAGAGCTGCAAGAACAGCGACCACAACAATAACAAGTGGCCGGGGCGTATTACTCTTTCAAAATCATTTCAACGGCCCTTTTCAGGGCCACCCCAGTCTTCCGAAAGGGGACTTCTAACGTTGCACATTCAATTAAAATCAGGCCCTACATTTGTCAATCTCCTCTCCGCTATGATTACCAATCTCCACCTCCTCAATCCATCACCACCAAAGTCCCTTTTCAGGGCCAGTCCATGAGACTTTCTAACGTTGCACATTGAAATAGAGCGCGTCTATGACAACCCTACACCTCATTACCTTTAATGTGTGCTAATGTTACGGACGTGTGATTTTTTTTATACTCAGCTTTTTCCGGATATACTCGGTGTATGTATTAGACTAGTATATTATTACTGTGTAACTCACATTCATATTAATAGTGTGTGGGTCTTATAATCTGGGTGTTGTTAGTAGGAAGTTCCAATTCACTAGGTGTTATTTTACCTATTACCTAGGTGTATGATATAGGGGGGGGTGGGGGAAGTGTGGGGAGCTCGTGTTAATTTTTTTAGAAAGTCACTCTTTCGGAGTAAATGGGTGACCCTCATAAGGGCCTTCGGAAAGTAAGAGGGTTGGGGTGTAATGATTACACCGATTGGAGCAATTCTTCCTTCCTCTTTGTGCATAGGGGACATCTCAGCGTGACGAGCGCACACGAGACGGGCTTGCAAATGGACGTAGGGCCTGCTCTCCCTGCAAGTTTGGCGATACAGCAGACGCATAACGTTTGATGTCCACAGGGAAATAGGGCAAATTCGGCGTCGTGAACAATACAGTTGATAAACGGCAATTGCTTTGCCACCTCCCCCCCCCCATGATGTGTCTCTCTGCATTTTTCTAATTTCCGCGCAGTAGTCGTCAAGATATTGCTCCTGTAAAACTAGGGTCAAAGTCTTCGTCCAATCTTCCGTCTGTTCTTTTTCTTCTGCTTGTTCGTCTTCTTTCAACAGGTCTTGTATTATTTCCTCAAGCCATACCTCGTTGGTACTATTGTCTTGTGTAGTCACATCGATGAATTCACCTGTTGCATCGTCAAGATATTGCTGTTGTTGCGAAACCCCAGTCCTCCCATCCGCCGTCTGTTCTTCTTCTTCTTGTTCTTTATCTTCTTCTTTATCTTCTTTCATGTTGGTACTATTGTCTTGTGTAGTCACATCGATGAATTCACCTGTTGCATCGTCAAGATACTGCTGTTGCGAAACTCTAGTCCTCCCATCTGCCGTCTGTTCTTGTTCTTTTTCTTTATCTTCTTTCAACAGGTGTATTATTTCCCCAAGCCACGGCTCGTTGGTACTATTGTGCACTCCATCCATATCCATGTATTCAGCCATGATGTAGTTGAAATGAGTGTTTGCGTAGCAGGCGCCCATAGCGCCTAAACTTTATAGCATGCGCGCGGACGTCGGCGAAAGCATTTTGGATCGGCTCGACCAGACAGACAAAATTGTGTTTCTTCGCGATGTTCGAAGCCGGCAAAATTTTCAATACACCAGAGTTGATGTCTAAAACCTCTTTAAACTTGACCCTTGGCAGGTTGTATTATTTTCCTGAAAAATTCATAACGCTAACACCTCGATAAATATATTTTTTTTGTCATTTTCCCGGTTTCAAAGGAGGAATTTCACCCGCATTATGGTGTTAAAAGCTCGGTAAATTTAAAATAATCCGGCCTAGGCCTCTAAAAACACTTTAGGTTTCACTCTAAGAAGGTTATTATGTGATCCTGAAAAAAATACGAGGTTTTTCCCTGCTAAAGTGTGAAAACACCCCATTGACGCCAACATAGCGACCCATACTCTAATACCCGTGTTTTGACACTAGAGGGTTTGGACGGTAAAAATTCACACTTTCGCATGGAAAAACCTCGTAATTTTTTCAGGATCACATAATAACCTTTTTAGAGTGAAACCTAAAGTCATTTTAGAGGCCTAGGCCAGATTATTTTAAATTCACCGAGCTTTTAACACCATGATGCGGGTGAAATTCCTCCTTTGAAACCGGGAAAATGACAAAAAATAAATATTTATCGAGGTGTTAGCGTTATGAATTTTTCACGGGTCAAGGGTCAAGTTTAAAGTGGTTTTAGACATCAACTCTCGTGTATTGACAATTTAGCCGGCTTCGAACATCGCGAAGAAACACAATTTTGTCTGTCTGGCCGAACCGGGCCAACGACTTGGGGTCCCTACGGTGTGTGATTTCGACGCCGTCCGCGCGTTCATCCGGGACACTCAATGCGTTCATCCGGGACACTCAGCGATAGAGTATAAAAAACTAGGCTGACTATCGTCTGCCACACTAATTTCAACCATGGCTGATGCTAGACGTTCACTCTTCAACACGTTCAACAGGGAAGAGGCTACCGAGGCTTTGAGGGACGGAGGTAAAAATACTACACAGGCTAGATCTACGGTGCAACGCATTGTGGCTGAAGTAGAGTTTGCTGCTCAAGCTTTGGCGGACCGCTTCGTGGCTGCCCAAGCTTCCATAGGTCAAGATCCCAGACTCATCGCCCTACAAGGAGAGATAGAGATACAGGAACAAGTAGAGATAGACGACACTCTCGATGATGATGATGATGATGATGATGATGATGATACGGACATAGAAGATATACAGGAGCCATCTCCTGAACAGATGGGATGGTTGAACACTCGCAGCATGGGTCCACTACCAGCAACTACAGCTTCGCCTGGAACAACAACGCCAACAACAACAACATCGGTTCCCACAACTACACCACAAGAGATGAGGCATCAAATACAGGAACTAGAAGAGGAGAAGGCTGTAATCCGCCTCCGACTGGATACAGAGCTAAAGAAATCTACCTGTTCCATCTGCCAGGAGGAAGAGACGACGTACGTTTTCTTTCCTTGTGGCCACCTAGCCCTATGTGGTGTATGTGCACTAGGCTTACTATGCAATGCCGGGGCGTGCCGCTGCGGAGACAGCGAAGATTTCCATCTGACTTACGGTGCCCTGTGTGTCGGGTAAACGTCTCAAAGATCAAACGAATCTTTCGGCCGTGAACTGATGGTATGATTGCCAACCCGCTGTACTTTTAAAGGCCCTTATCAGGGCCACCCATTTACTCATCTGATGGGGGCTCTCATTATTTCCCCATTAAGTGACTTTCTAACTAAGCACAAAACAATTAACACGAGCTCCCCACACCTTTCCCCTGCATAGAGTAAACACTGACATACACTAATTGAATTTACAACACGGTAGAATGAACATAAGTTTTTCACCATGGTAGGCTCTTGGTGATCAATTTTCTAATAATACGGTAAAAAATGAACATAGAATGAACATAGAATGTAGGAATACGGTAATGTCTGAATGTTCAATATTTAGCCAACATGACTTGTTTGAAATCGTTCCTGTCTTTACAGCCCTGGTGCACGTATATGAAGGTAGCAAGCCGCTCACGTGGAATTCTCGGTGGACAGGCAGCTAGCAACGCTTCCGCAATTTCCGTCTTGTTGATGCCGTGTAGCGCCTCAGTCATCAGCGCGTCTGACGGTGCCATAATGTCCAGACACGTATGCATCTTTACCAAATCTGACATGTTCTGACAGCCTGCACATTGTTCGATACGCAAGTGTCGAATGCGGGGTCTAAGATGATCCAGGAAGGGGTCGATGTACTTTTTATAGATATACCGAGACACCTGGTCAGACAGGGCTGCATGAATTTCAGCCGTCAGGCCTTGCAGCTTACGCCACGCAGGTATTTGCAGGGTGCCACCCTCAGGTAAGAGAATACGCGTATCTTTCTTCCACTTCCATTTACGAATATGCACCAGCAGAATGTTGTTGAACATACAACAACTCACAAACACGTCGTCCTCCGCACAAAATTTCGCTTGGTCGCTCCCCTGATCCTCAATGACCGCCTCGATGACTTGAATTTATGTTAATCCCCATTGCTCAAACGGCAAGGCGATATGCTTAGGTGGTTTGTCGTCCCAGGCTAATGCATTAACATGTACTTGCTCATTTTTCACGGTTACAGTTAAATGGGGAGTGAGCTGCCAAGTGTTCATCTCGGCCGCCTGGTAGGCCTGGTGGATGATATCATTTACCTGCTGTACAGACATAGTTTGGACCTCTTTCGCCGCACACACTTCCTGAGGCACTTGCTGAGGCATTATTAAAGGTGCTAGTTGGGGATGAGCACGTTTCGCAGGTGCACCGGACTCTTCCTGGGCACGGTTGGTTCTTGTACTCTCTTCGGAGATGTCGTGGTCGATGAGTAAGATTTTATCAGACTCCTCGGGTTGAAGTACAGACGCTATTCCTTCATTCCCCGTCTCCTTCAGCGCCTCCACGAAGGCTTGAAATGCTAAGGGACCACGGCGCAGTAGATCGTCGATGAGGACTCTGTTTTGTCGTGGTCCTCTCCGCCATGATATCTTTCACACCGTGTTTAAGGATTATGTTTTCCACCAGGAGCAGATCACAAATATCACCCACATTCACCATCTCATCAATCAGCTTGACACGGTGCTGCATAAGCTTAGCTCGCTCGGCTGAGTCCATGGTTCCACTGGTCAGGTAGGTCTGTAGGCTCCACTAGTATTAGCTCTGCTCGTCAGGTAGGACAGGTCAGGTTCAGACTGTGGTTCAGGCTGTGGCTGCTCAGGCTGTGGATCTTCAGGCTGTGGCTGCTCAGGCTGTGGCTGGTCAGGTAGCTCCGGTCAGGGTGGTCAATGAATGAATGCAATGCCATGAAACTCCCGACTCTTTATACACCGCCATACAAGTACCCGGATGAAGAACCGGATGTAACAAGATCCCGGATGTAAACAAGTCCCCATATGACCCCGGATGTCAACAAGTCCCCGGATGTAAAAAGAATGAATGGAAAAACACCACATACATGCATTGCTATTATACACCCTAAAGACCCGGATATACATAGATGACCGGCTGTAAACACACGGAAAAGTACCCGGATGACCCCGGATGTTAAAGGACCCGGATGTAAAACAAGGTCTCAAGGACCCGGATGAATGGGAAAATCCCAGTACATGCATTCCTATCATCCCAGACCAAGGACCCGGATGGAAAAATCCCCGGATGTAAAACAAGGTCTCAAGGACCCGGATGAATGGAAAACCCCAGTACATGCACTCCTATCATACACCCAAGGACCCGGATATACATAGATACCCGACTGTAAACACACGGAAAAGTACCCGGATGAAGACCCGGATGACCCAGGATGGTCCCGGATGTCAACAAGTCCCCGGATGAATGAACAGGTCAGTACATGCATTCCTATCATCCCCATACCCAGGTCACGCCCGATTCACGCAGACCGGAAGTGACGTCATACCTGCGCACAACTTCTCTACACACCTCCCTGCGCACACCTCAATTTGTTTTCTGCGCATGCGCACTGAACCAAACTTACGTCAATACGGGTTATATATACTACTAAGGTACCGTACTAAACATCTTTCATGTCAGTTTGGAAGTGCCATCAGATAGTAACCGAGATATGGACAGGACAATAAATTGTTCACGGAAGGACGAACGACAGGACGAATAGACAAACAAACGTACATTCCGGGCTGCGATAAAAATTAATTATTAATTCTTAATTATTCGTTGAGGTTATTTTGTATGTAATGAACTGTTTATTTTGTGGAGAAACTCCACAGTCAAGTAGCAGTGACTTACCGGTACTAGGGAAGCTGCGCTGGATATGTTAATTACCGTTCCTGTTAAAGGAATAGAAGAAAAAAAGAAAAATTAATGGGTAAATAATGAGAGCCTCCATCAGGTGAGCCATACATAACTGAGTCACCTGTAAGATCTTTGAATCAGACGTGACATACATAATTGTGTCATCTGTAAGCCTGAATCAAATATAGAAATAATGTTTTCATAGGCGCACTCAATGGTCAATTTACGCACGGTTAGTTTGAGGAAGTTTATATTTTAGGGCAAGAGCGAAGCCCGTGCCCTAAAATTTATAAACTTTCCCAAACTGTCCGTGCCTAAAATGACCATTAAGCACGCCTATGAAAACATTATTTCTATCCTATTGCAACAGTTAAACTTTAGAAAGAATCTGGTAATTTATTTTTGTCTTATTCGATTGTGATTTGAATGAAAGCAGAAGTCCCTTTCCTCACCGAACTTAGAAATAGAATTTCTCAATGAACACATGCACTTGACACATGTACATTTCACAGTGATGTGCTAAAACACTCAATAAATGCACATTTAGCAATTTGTTATAGACACAAGTGTTATAGAATGAGGCACACATAACTGATACGGTCATATCTATACTCTGAATCGTGCAGAGGAGTCATATTTAAACATGTCATCTGTGAGGTCTCACATTTTCTCTAAATCAGGCGAGGCATACAAGTAGTATATAAAGGCTAAATTCTGTCGTTTTTATGCAAATGAGATGACGTCACGTGACTGACCTTTCCCACCTCCAACACAGAAGAGTTCCAATCTAGGGGGAGGTAACTCTGGGTCGCTATAGTTCCGGCAAAGGGCCCCTGGGCATGTATTCTTCCGCGGTGATGCGGTCTGGCGGTGATGCGGTCGCGGGAAAAACCTTCCGCGGAGAAAAAGTAGTCCCTAGATAAAATGGTCCGATTGGGTCGTATGAGGTATCAAAGCGAAGCCTATGTGAAGGGGCATCTAATGGGCTGGGTGTGGGGTTGAAATATCGGCATTCTGCGCATGCGCGGTGGCCAAAGGGTATGAAAATAGCCGTTTTGGAGCTAGGGGAGCCCCTAATGGTCCAATGGGGTCGAGTGAGGTATCAAAGTGAAGCATTCGTGAAGGGGCATCTGACTGGACTAGCGGCTCGGGCGTTGTCACCATTCTGCGCATGCGCAGACAGGGAATTGTGGGAAAAGGGTATGGAAATAGACGTTTTGGGATCTAGGGGAGCCCCTAATGGGCCGATGGGGTCATATGAGGTATCCATGTGAAGCATTCGTGAAGGAGCATCCAGTCATGTGTGGGTGCATGTAAAATTTTTCCTGAAAAAAAAAACGGAACACGGACTTTATCGAAAAATCCGGAAAAATGCCTATATGGGGTATTGGGGTATATAGGTCGCCGGGCTTAACGGGGCTTGCCTATCAATAGAGTTATCTCCCCCTAGTTCCAGGGTGGGTGTATGTAAAATTTTTCCTGAAAAAATACGGAACACGGACTTTATCCTAAATTACGCAAAATGCCTATATGGGGCATGGGGGGTATAGGACCATCCTGGGAAACCTACTTCTCGACATTTGCGGTATAGGTTGTGGGGTCTCGTTTTCTTAGTCTCGTCAAGACAAACATGATAGGAAGTCTCGCGGAGCGAAACGGTGAAATTTTTGAAAAAGTACCATACAGCCCATATAGACCCATATAGTCCCATACTGGGGGTATAGGACCAATGTTTGTCCCACTGGGAAACCTACTTGTAGACATTTGCGGTATGGTTGTTTGGATTTGTTTTCTTAGTCTCGTCAAGACAAACATGATAGGAAGTGTCGCGGAGCGAATCGGTGAAATTTTTGAAAAAGTACCATACAGCCCATATAGACCCATATAGTCCCATACTGGGGGTATAGGACCAATGTTTGTCCCACTGGGAAACCTACTTCTAGACATTTGCGGTATGGTTGTTTGGATTTGTTTTCTTAGTCTCGTCAAGACAAACATGATAGGAAGTGTCGCGGAGCGAATCGGTGAATTTTTTGAAAAAGTACCATACAGCCCATATAGACCCATATAGTCCCATACTGGGGGTATATGACCACTGTTTGTCCCACTGGGAAACCTACTTCTAGACATTTGCGGTATGGTTGTTTGGATTTGTTTTCTTAGTCTCTTCAAGACAAACATGATAGGAAGTGTCGCGGAGCGAAACGGTGAAATTTTTGAAAAAGTACCATACAGCCCATATAGACCCATATAGTCCCATACTGGGGGTATAGGACCAATGTTTGTCCCACTGGGAAACCTACTTCTATACATTTGCGGTATGGTTGTTTGGATTTGTTTTCTTAGTCTCGTCAAGACAAACATGATAGGAAGTGTCCGGAGCGAATCGGTGAAATTTTTGAAAAAAGTCACCGAGACCCATATAGACCCATATAGTCCCATACTGGGGGTATAGGACCAATGTTTGTCCCACTGGGAAACCTACTTCTAGACATTTGCGGTATGGTTGTTTGGATTTGTTTTCTTAGTCTCGTCAAGACAAACATGATAGGAAGTGTCCCGGAGCGAAACGGTGAAATTTTTGAAAAAGTACCATACAGCCCATATAGACCCATATAGTCCCATACTGGGGGTATAGGACCAATGTTTGTCCCACTGGGAAACCTACTTGTAGACATTTGCGGTGTGGTTGTTTGGATTTGTTTTCTTAGTCTCTTCAAGACAAACATGATAGGAAGTGTCGCGGAGCGAAACGGTGAAATTTTTGAAAAAGGACCATACAGCCCATATAGACCCATATAGTCCCATACTGGGGGTATAGGACCAATGTTTGTCCCACTGGGAAACCTACTTCTAGACATTTGCGGTATGGTTGTTTGGATTTGTTTTCTTAGTCTCGTCAAGACAAACATGATAGGAAGTGTCGCGGAGCGAATCGGTGAATTTTTTGAAAAAGTACCATACAGCCCATATAGACCCATATAGTCCCATACTGGGGGTATATGACCACTGTTTGTCCCACTGGGAAACCTACTTCTAGACATTTGCGGTATGGTTGTTTGGATTTATTTTCTTACTCTCGTCAAGACAAACATGATAGGAAGTGTCCCGGAGCGAATCGGTGAAATTTTTGAAAAAGTAACATACAGCCCATATAGACCCATATAGTCCCATACTGGGGGTATACGTCCAATGTTTGTCCCCCTGGGAAACCTACTTTTATACATTTGCGGTGTGGTTGTTTGGATTTGTTTTTCACGTCTCGTCATTTAGAACACGATAGGAAGTGTCCCGGAGCGAATCGGTGAAATTTTTGGAAAAAAGTCACCGAGGCCTGGGTAGACCCATAGGCCTATACTGCATGCCTATGGGTGTATAGGTCCATACGGGGTGGACGTGTGGGGGTCTAGGTGGGCCACTAATGGTCCAATGGTGTCGTATGAGGTCTTATTTGGAAGCTCTCATGCAGGAGCACTTGACTACACTAATGGTTCGTCCGTGTTCAATAGTCTGCGCATGCGCAGCCTGGCCGTAGTAGAGAAAGCAGGCATTTTGGGGGTATGTGGGTGTGTGTTTGGGGTAGAGATGCACCGCTATGGGTCCGAATGGGTCGTGGGAGGTGTCAAAGTGAAGCTTGTGTGGGGTAGAGTCAGGATGGCGTGTTTTTAAATGCATGTCGCGTCAATCTGCGCACACACAGTCTGGCCGTAGTAGAGAAAGCAGGCATTTTGGGGGTATGTGGGTGTGTGTTTGGGGTAGAGATGGACCGCTATGGGTCAGAATGGGTCGTGGAAGGTGTCAAAGTGAAGCTTGTGTGGGTTAGAGTCAGAATGGTGTGTTTTTAAGTGCAAGTCGCGTTAATCTGCGCATGCGCAGTTGGTTGTAGTAAGTAAAGTGACCATTTTGGGGCAGTACATGAAGGTATTTGGGGTCGAGATGGGCTATTCACGGTTCGAATGCGTCCTGGAAGGTGTCATCTTGTAGCTCTCGGGGTGTAGACCCCGATTTGAGGGCTGTTCACGTCACCTGTGACGTCATCGGTGACGTCATCAGTACGAGTAGTAAGTAAAGTGGGTATTTTAGGGCAGTGAAAGGAAGGTATTTGGTGTAGAGATGGACCATCCTTGGTCCGAATGCGTCCTGGGAGGTGTCATTTTGTAGCTCTCGGGGTGTAGACCCCGATTTGGGGGCTGTTCACAGCATCTGTGACGTCATTGGTGACGTCATCAGTACGAGTAGTAGCGATAATGTGCATTTTGGGGCAGTGAAGGAAGGTATTTGGGGTAGGGATGCTTCATCCTCAGTCCGAATGCGTCGTGTGGGGTGTCATCTTGTAGTTCTCGGCGTGCAGACCTCGATTTGAGGGCTGTCCACAGCATATGTGACGTCATTGGTGACGTCATCAGTAGGAGTAGTAGCGAAAGTGAGCATTTTGGGGCAGTGAAGGATGGTATTTGGTGTAGAGATGGACCATCCTTGGTCCGAATGCGTCATGGGAGGTGTCATGTTGTAGCTCTCGAGGTATAGACCCCAATTTGAGGGATATACACAGCATCTGTGACGTCATTGGTGACGTCATCAGTACGAGTAGTAGCGAAAGTGGGCATTTTTTAGCAGTGAAGGATGTTACTTGGTGTAGACATGGACCATCCGCGGTGCGAATGCGTCGTGTGAGGTGTCATCTTGTAGCAACGCCCACCAACGCCATTCTTAATGCTTCAACGCCCTGGTGAAATAGCTCAGAAGCTCTGATATTCCATGGAATTGTCACTAATTCTTCGAAATGCAGTGACGCCCATCAACGCCCGTCGTTACACCTTAACACTCTAACATAACGCCATGATATAGACCGGAGAGAGAACAACAACAACAACAACAACAACAAGGATGACACATGAGAGAACAACAACAACAAGAAGTTTTTTCATATAGTTTATTCTCCCCAATGTTACATCATACCCACGCTGGGGGAGCCGCGTTGGGTATATTCACAATTCAAGAAGATTCTTGTCCAATCAGAGGCCACCATTTGCATTTGTCATATTCGTTCCTGTCCGTTAGATGTATTCTCGGCTACTCTTGTCCAATCAGAAGTCGCCATTTCAGAAAGTTCCATCTTCGGCCATGTTCGCTCTGAACCGTTTGTTCTAATCGTCATCGGGCAGGCCAGGATACCGTTGAGGAAACATATCCTCAGATAGTTGTTTGCGCATTCTGAGTATCTATCAGTGCATGGGTGAATACTTTCATCCGATGGGGGTGGTGGGTCAGTTTAACCACGAAGAACGTAACATTGGTGACCCTCTCCACTATCCACTTGGTGTTGGGACGCTGTTCATAGTCCCATTCCAAGGGATCCACAGTGTCCAGTTGGGCCAGCATCGTCTCTAGCGACGCCCGATTGGTGATTGTGAAAGGATGGTCGTACACTGGGTTGATGGCACTGGAATAGAAATAGCACAATTCACGCGTCATCTTATGGCATAAGATGTACCCAAATGCTACATTTAATGTCAAGGACGTAGGTTGGTCATTGAAGATGGCTTCCACGTAGCTGCGTAGACGGGCGAGGTCGGTCAGTCGGAAATTGTACAAGTCCAATATAGGGTGATGACGGTGGAAGCAGTGTCGGATCATGGACCAATGGCGTCGATACATCTCGCTCACTGGATGATCTTCGGGTAAGACATCGCTGGGAACATCCACCGCATCTTCCAGAAAATGTTCGTTGTTGTCAGGCGTATGACTGGAAACAGTAATGCTAGGGAACGGCTGGATATCTAGGCTCTTCTGAGCTGTGGGTATAGGCGGGCTCTCCGTGATTGCATCACCAGTGCCATTCTCCTCCCCGGGTTCATCTTCAGTGGATCTGTCCCTCCTGGGTGCCTCTTTAGTGGGAAGTTGTCCCTCATACCGTGGTGACGGACCATGAATCAAACGCTCATGCCGTTTTAACTGACTGGGTCGTTTGAAGAGTTGACCACGCTCCTGTGGTGCACCATGTACCCTAGGATGTTCACGAATGTTCCACCATCCCGGCCTTCTATCAGGCCCAGGTCAGAAGCTCTCATGGCCTGCATGTGAATGGTCAATCATATTGTGCGTATGCATGTGTGCGTCAGTGTGTATGCATCTGTGTGTGCGTGTGTGTGTGTGCGTGTACGTGTGTATGTGTGTATGCGTCTGTGTGTATGTATCTGTGTGTATGTGGGTGTATGTGTCTGTGTGTATACGTCTGTGTGCGTGTGTGTGCTTGCGAGAGTGTGTATGTGTGTGTGTATGCGTGCGTGTGTATGTGTATGCTTGTGTGTGTACGCGAGTGCGTGTATGCGTCTGTGTGTATGTGTGTGCGTGTGTGTATGCGTTTATGTGTATATGCGTGATGTGGCGGTGATTACGAGCTTGGTAGGATTCTAGATTAACCTGGGAAGGATGGGCAGTTCCATTTGGACCAATCAGCGGTCGAGAAAAAGAACCAATCAGCGCTCGAACAATCAGCCAATCGATAAGCACCGGATTTTTCCATACCTCGGGGACTTGGGGTCCCTACGGTAGTCTTTCGACGCGGTTCGCGCGTGGGTGTATGCGTGTGCGTGCAAGTGCGTGTGTATGTGTGTGTGTATGTATGCCTCTGTGTGTGTATGTGTGTGCTTGCGAGTGTGTTTCTTGGATCGGAGCTCTTGGAGCTCAAAGCCTGTGGAGCTCAGAGCTCGGAAGTCACATTTGCATATGACCTCTGTGAGGTCACTTCCGCTTCCGTTCACGTGACCGGAACTGACCTTTGACCTCCACCACCGCGGTGGAAACCTTTGCGCGCCGGGATCAAAGTATGCGTGTGTGTATGCGTGCGTGTGTATGCGTGCGTGCGTGTATGTATCTGTGTGTATGTGGGTGTATGTGTCTGTGTGTATACGCCTGTGTGCGTGTGTGTGTGCTTGCGTGTGTGTACGCGTGTGTGTGTGTGTGTGGGCTTGCGTGTGTGTGTGTGTGTGTATGTACGCGTGTGCGTGTATGCGTGTATGTGTATGTGGGTGTGTGTGTGCCTGTATGTGTGTGTATGTATGTGGGTGAGTGCGTGTGTGTATGCATGTGTGTATGCGTCTGTGTGTGCTTGCGAGAGTGTGTATGCGTGTGTGTATGCGTGCGTGTGTATGTGTATGCTTGTGTGTGTACGCGAGTGCGTGTATGCGTCTGTGTGTATGTGTGTGCGTGTGTGTATGCGTGTATGTGTGTATGCGTGATGTGGCGGTGATTACGAGCTTGGTAGGATTCTAGATTAACCTGAGAAAGATGGGCAGTTCCATTTGGACCAATCAGCGGTCGAGAAAAAGAACCAATCAGCGGTCGAACAATCAGCCAATCGATAAGCACCGGATTTTTCCATACCTCGGGGACTTGGGGTCCATACGGTAGTCTTTGGACGCGGTCCGCGCGTGGGTGTATGCGTGTGCGTGCAAGTGCGTGTGTACGTGTGTGTGTATGTATGCCTCTGTGTGTGTATGTGTGTGCTTGCGAGTGTGTTTCTTGGATCGGAGCTCTTGGAGCTCAAAGCCTGTGGAGCTCAGAGCTCGGAAGTGACATTTGCATATGACCTCTGTGAGGTCACTTCCGCTTCCGTTCACGTGATCGGAACTGACCTTTGACCTCCACCACCGCGGTGGAAACCTTTGCGCGCCGGGGTCAAAGGTCAGTTCCGGTCACGTGAACGGAAGCGGAAGTGACCTCACAGAGGTCATATGCAAATGTCACTTCCGAGCTCTGAGCTCCACAGGCTTTGAGCTCCAAGAGCTCCGATCCAAGAAACACACTCGCAAGCACACACATACACACACAGAGGCATACATACACACACACACATACACAGGCACATGCACGCACACGCACACACACACACACGCCTACACACACTCCTACACACACACACACACACAGACGCAAACACACATTTGCATACACACACACACACGCTCGCATACACAGACGCATACACACACTTGCATACACACAGACGCATACACACATACACACGTACACACACACACACACCCACGCACACACAGATGCATACACACTGACGCACACATGCATACGCACAATATGACTGACCATTCACATGCAGGCCATGAGAGCTTCTGACCTGGGCCTGATAGAAGGCCGGGATGGTGGAACATTCGTGAACATCCTAGGGTACATGGTGCACCACAGGAGCGTGGTCAACTCTTCAAACGACCCAGTCAGTTAAAACGGCATGAGCGTTTGATTCATGGTCCGTCACCACGGTATGAGGGACAACTTCCCACTAAAGAGGCACCCAGGAGGGACAGATCCACTGAAGATGAACCCGGGGAGGAGAATGGCACTGGTGATGCAATCACGGAGAGCCCGCCTATACCCACAGCTCAGAAGAGCCTAGATATCCAGCCGTTCCCTAGCATTACTGTTTCCAGTCATACGCCTGACAACAACGAACATTTTCTGGAAGATGCGGTGGATGTTCCCAGCGATCTCTTACCCGAAGATCATCCAGTGAGTGAGATGTATCGACGCCATTGGTCCATGATCCGACACTGCTTCCACCGTCATCGCCCTATATTGGACTTGTACAATTTCCGACTGACCGACCTCGCCCGTCTACGCAGCTACGTGGAAGCCATCTTCAATGACCAACCTACGTCCTTCACATTAAATGTAGCATTTGGGTACATCTTATGCCATAAGATGACGCGTGAATTGTGCTATTTCTATTCCAGTGCCATCAACCCAGTGTACGACCATCCTTTCACAATCACCAATCGGGCGTCGCTAGAGACGATGCTGGCCCAGTTGGATACTGTGGATCCCTTGGAATGGGACTATGAACAGCGTCCCAACACCAAGTGGATAGTGGAGAGGGTCACCAATGTTACGTTCTTCGTGGTTAAACTGACCCACCACCCCCATCGGATGAAAGTATTCACCCATGCACTGATAGATACTCAGAATGCGCAAACAACTATCTGAGGATATGTTTCCTCAACGGTATCCTGGCCTGCCCGATGACGATTAGAACAAACGGTTCAGAGCGAACATGGCCGAAGATGGAACTTTCTGAAATGGCGACTTCTGATTGGACAAGAGTAGCCGAGAATACATCTAATGGACAGGAACGAATATGACAAATGCAAATGGTGGCCTCTGATTGGACAAGAATCTTCTTGAATTGTGAATATACCCAACGCGGCTCCCCCAGCGTGGGTATGATGTAACATTGGGGAGAATAAACTATATGAAAAAACTTCTTGTTGTTGTTGTTCTCTCATGTGTCATCCTTGTTGTTGTTGCTGTTGTTGTTCTCTCTCCGGTCTATATCATGGCGTTATGTTAGAGTGTTAAGGTGTAACGACGGGCGTTGACGGGCGTCACTGCATTTCGAAGAATTAGTGACAATTCCATGGAATATCAGAGCTTCTGAGCTATTTCACCAGGGCGTTGAAGCATTAAGAATGGCGTTGGTGGGCGTTGCTACAAGATGACACCTCACACGACGCATTCGCACCGCGGATGGTCCATGTCTACACCAAGTAACATCCTTCACTATTAAAAGATGCCCACTTTCGCTACTACTCGTACTGATGACGTCACCAATGACGTCACAGATGCTGTGTATATCCCTCAAATTGGGGTCTATACCCCGAGAGCTACAACATGACACCTCCCATGACGCATTCGGACCAAGGATGGTCCATCTCTACACCAAATACCATCCTTCACTGCCCCAAAATGCTCACTTTCGCTACTACTCCTACTGATGACGTCACCAATGACGTCACAGATGCTGTGGACAGCCCTCAAATCGAGGTCTGCACGCCGAGAACTACAAGATGACACCCCACACGACGCATTCGGACTGAGGATGAAGCATCCCTACCCCAAATACCTTCCTTCACTGCCCCAAAATGCACACTTTCGCTACTACTCGTACTGATGACGTCACCAATGACGTCACAGATGCTGTGAACAGCCCCCAAATCGGGGTCTACACCCCGAGAGCTACAAAATGACACCTCCCAGGACGCATTCGGACCAAGGATGGTCCATCTCTACACCAAATACCTTCCTTTCACTGCCCCAAAATGCCCACTTTACTTACTACTCGTACTGATGACGTCACCGATGACGTCACAGGTGACGTGAACAGCCCTCAAATCGGGGTCTACACCCCGAGAGCTACAAGATGACACCTCCCAGGACGCATTCGAACCGTGAATAGCCCATCTCGACCCCAAAGACCTTCATGTACTGCCCCAAAATGGCCACTTGACTTACTACAACCAACTGCGCATGCGCAGATTAACGCGACTTGCACTTAAAACACACACCATTCTGACTCTAACCCACACACGCTTCACTTTGACACCTTCCACGACCCATTCTGACCCATAGCGGTCCATCTCTACCCCAAACACACACCCACATACCCCCAAAATGCCTGCTTTCTCTACTACGGCCAGACTGCGCATGCGCAGATTGACGCGACTTGCATTTAAAAACACGCCATCCTGACTCTACCCCACACAAGCTTCACTTTGACACCTCCCACGACCCATTCGGACCCATAGCGGTGCATCTCTACCCCAAACACGCACCCACATACCCCCAAAATGCCAGCTTTCTCTACTACGGCCAGGCTGCGCATGCGCAGACTATTGAACACGGACGAACCATTAGTGTAGTCAAGTGCTCCTGCATGAGAGCTTCCAAATAAGACATCATACGACACCATTGGACCATTAGTGGCCCACCTAGACCCCAACACGTCCACCCCGTATGGACCTATACACCCATAGGGTGCACCCCAGAGATTCTTCCATTCGGCATGGAATAGACTATGGGTCCGTTTTTCGGCCACCAGTTGTCGTAAAACCTTCAACCCAAATCACTTATATGTATATATTTCTGAAAGAGCATGATGAAACTATTATTTTAAGATACCACACTGCTATGTTATAGAAAAATTAAACTCGAACATTCTCCTCCATGCTTGCTTCATTTTTCCTAGAAAACCCCTTAAATATGTCGAAAAATGGTCAAATTCGGCTCAATTTCCAGAAAAATCTGTAAGAGCGATTTCAATTAAACTTCTTACCCACGTTCCCTGGTCCGGTCTCAACTTAAAAAGGCAAACAAAAGTGGGCGTCAACCTGCCCGTTTTTTGTCAGATTTTCTTCGCGTAAATGAGTCCCGATTTTTAGGCACACCCAAGGGGCATAACTGAGGCAGGACAAACTTTACTCCATGATCCCGATCAGCGTGTAGACGAAGCCAGCACTCGATTTGTACGTACTCGTTTGCAGCGTGATAATGCTGAATAGGATGGCATTATAGATACAAGCTATTAAGAAGACAAGAAGAATTATGATGTAGCAGAACAAGGGCTGTCTATCGTATTATGAAATTAGAGAGGGGCCATTACTACGAACTGTGGAGGGCCACCATAGCCATGCAGTATAGGCCTATGGGTCTACCCAGGCCTCGGTGACTTTTTCCAAAAATTTCACCGATTCGCTCCGGGACACTTCCTATCGTGTTCTAAATGACGAGACGTGAAAAACAAATCCAAACAACCACACCGCAAATGTATAGAAGTAGGTTTCCCAGGGGGACAAACATTGGACCTATACCCCCAGTATGGGACTATATGGGTCTATATGGGCTGTATGGTACTTTTTCAAAAATTTCACCGATTCGCTCCGGGACACTTCCTATCATGTTTGTCTTGACGAGACTAAGAAAACAAATCCAAACAACCATACCGCAAATGTCTAGAAGTGGGTTTCCCAGTGGGACAAACATTGGTCCTATACCCCCAGTATGGGCCTATACGAGTCTATATGGGCTGTATGGTACTTTTTCAAAAATTTCATCGATTCGCTCCGCGACACTTCCTATCATGTTTGTCTTGACGAGACTAAGAAAACAAATCCAAACAACCATACCGCAAATGTCTAGAAGCAGGTTTCCCAGTGGGACAAACATTGGTCCTATACCCCCAGTATGGGACTATATGGGTCTATATGGGCTGTATGGTACTTTTTCAAAAATTTCACCGTTTCGCTCCGCGACACTTCCTATCATGTTTGTCTTGACGAGACTAAGAAAACGAGACCCCACAACCTATATGTCGAGAAATATCGAGAAGTAGGTTTCCCAGGATGGTCCTATACCCCCCATACCCCATATAGGCATTTTCCGTAATTTAGGATAAAGTCCGTGTTCCGTATTTTTTCAGGAAAATTTTTACATACACCCACCCTGAAACTAGGGGGAGATAACTCTATTGATAGGCAAGCCCCGTTAAGCCCGGCGACCTATATACCCCCATACCCCATATAGGCATTTTCCCGGATTTTTCGATAAAGTCCGTGTTCCGTTTTTTTTTTCAGGAAAAGTTTTACATGCACCCACCCATGTCTGGATGCCCCTTCACGAATGCTTCACATGGATACCTCATATGACCCCATCGGCCCATTAGGGGCTCCCCTAGATCCCAAAACGTCTATTTCCATACCCTTTTCCCACAATTCCGTGTCTGCGCATGCGCAGAATGGTGACAACGCCCGAGCCGCTAGTCCAGTCAGATGCCCCGTCACGAATGCTTCACATGGATAACTCATATGACCCCATTGGACCATTAGGGGCTCCCCTAGCTCCAAAACGTCTATTTCCATACCCTTTGGCCACCGCGCATGCGCAGAATGCCGATATTTCAACCCCACACCCAGCCCATCAGATGCCCCTTCACGAATGCTTCACTTTGATACCTCACTCGACCCCATTTGACCATTAGTAGCTCCCCTAGCTCCAAAACGGCTATTTTCATACCCTTTGGCCACCGCGCATGCGCAGAATGCCGATATTTCAACCCCACACCCAGCCCATCAGATGCCCTTCACGAATGCTTCACTTTGATACCTCACTCGACCCCACTGGACCATTAGTGGCTCCCCTAGCTCCAAAACGTCTATTTTCATACCCTTTGGCCACCGCGCATGCGCAGAATGCCGATATTTCAACCCCACACCCAGCCCATTAGATGCCCCTTCACATAGGCTTCACTTTGATACCTCACTCGACCCCACTGGACCATTAGGGGCTCCCCTAGCTCCAAAACGTCTATTTTCATACCCTTTGGCCACCGCGCATGCGCAGAATGCCGATATTTCAACCCCACTCCCAGCCCATCAGATGCCCCTTCACGAATGCTTCACTTTGATACCTCACTCGACCCCATTGGACCATTAGTGGCTCCCTAGCTCCAAAACGTCTATTTCCATACCCTTTGGCCACCGCGCATGCGCAGAATGCCGATATTTCAACCCCACACCCAGCCCATTAGATGCCCCTTTACATAGGCTTCACTATGATACCTCACTCGACCCTATTGGACCATTAGTGGCTCCCCTAGCTCCAAAACGTCTATTTCCATACCCTTTGGCCACCGCGCATGCGCAGAATGCCGATATTTCAACCCCACACCCAGCCCATTAGATGCCCCTTCACGAATGCTTCACTTTGATACCTCATACGACCCAATCGGACCATTTTATCTAGGGACTACTTTTTCACCGCGGAAGAATACATGCCCAGGGGCCCTTTGCCGGAACTATAGTGACCCAGAGTTACCTCCCCCTACATTGGAACTCTTCTGTGTTGGAGGTGGGAAAGGTCAGTCACGTGACGTCATCTCATTTGCATAAAAACGACAGAATTTAGCCTTTATATACTACTCATACATACCTCATTCACCCGTATGGTCTAGTTCTTACTCTGAGTCAGATGAGGCGTTAACAGATGAGTCACCCGTACGGTCTTACCTTGCTCAGAATGGGGCGAGGCATGCATAACTGAGTCACCAGTATAGACTTAATTTTATCTGAATCAGGTGAGACGTATACACAACTGAGACAACCTTACGGTCTTACTTTGTATCGTGCAGCAGAGTCATATATAACCATGTCATCGGACAAGTCTCTCATTTTTTTTCTAAATCAGGCGAGGCATATATACTTCTGTCACCCGTGTGGTCTTACCTTACTCTGAAAGAGATGAGGCGAGGCGTATATAACTGAGTCACGCGTATCTTACTTGGAGTGACAAGAGGCATACATATCCGAGTCACCCATACGGTATTATCTTAAAATGACACAGGTGGGTCGCACATGGTTGAGTCACTCGCACGGTCTTGCCTTACTCTGAATCAGGCGAGGCGTACACATGTATGTAGCTGAGTTACGCGTACGCTCTTACTTTACTCAGAATGAGGTGGGACTTACATACCCGTGTCATCCATACGGTCTTACCTTACTCATAGACAGGTGAGGCGTACATATCTGAGCCACCCATACTTTCTTACCTTACTCTGAATTCACTGAGGCGTACATAGATGAGAGAACGGTAAGATCTTACTTGACGCTGAAAGGCGCGTGGCGTACCCCGGTACATAACTGAGTCACCCGTACTGTGTCACCTTACTCTGAATTTGGCGAGGCGGGGTCCATCAGCTATACCCGTATTGCCCAGTGCTACAGTGAATGACAGCCCACATACGAAACTACGAGTTTAACCCTATCTGGCCTGGGGTGGGGCGGGGGGGGAGGCGAAATGGACCCCCTACCAAACTTTCTGCGCTATCTCCGGAACGACATAAAACGGAGAGCTGAAACTCCGAGACTTTATGGTTTATCATATTGGGGTCATTTTGAGCCTATTTGGGAACCCCACGATCAGAGGATCATTGGAAAATTCAAGATGGCGGCCACGTGGGGTCCCAGAAAAGTGACATTTTTGTCATATTTCTTCAAAATTTCTGCTTTTCCGCGATGAAAAGCGGGCGAAAACTATTTTATTTCACATTACATTAATTTTTACTAATTTATCATGCAGTTTTTGCGGAGAAATTGCATAAATAAAAAATTCGAAAAATATGACTGAAAAATCCACCAAAAAATGCCGTTTTTGAAAATGACGTCACTGTGACGTCATCAAAGCGGCCATCTTGGATTTATTTTACATTTTCTGGTAGAGCTTGATCCAAGGGTATAGTGTGGTAAGTTTCAGTCCCTTAGCTCAAGGGGTAAGAGAAATAATTAGGGGGAGCATTTCGGCCTCAGGCCACAACAGGTCCCAAAAAGCCCAGGCCAGATAGGGTTAAAGAATGTGAACTTTTCCCCATTCATTCCCCACCATACTGGAAGATCTGATCGGTGCGGCCAAGGACAATTCAAACTTGTGGACTTGTTTACCAAAGCATCCCATCGCCGGAAACTGTCTGATTTATTTGACCCAAAATCCCTTTCTTCAAGGGAAGGCGTCCCGAGATATTGCCTTGAACTGCCAATACTTGGTGCTGTTCACCAATCCCATCAACAGGGCACAAACCCGTTTGTTTCGGGGTCGAACTTATTCTAAAGCATCAAACTTTTTCATGCACTTCAAGCCGACGCACACGAGAGCTATCCCCTGAAACAACAGACTCGTGAGGCTTTCGTGTTTGGGCAGTTCTTGGTAAGATTCTCGCCTCAAGATGGCATGTTTGTTTGTCAGTCGTTTTATTCTACCGGCCAATGAAACGTATCTTATATTCACGTGATTTGTACGTGTGACTGTCCAAAGTGGACATTTTTACGCGGGCCCGGTCACAGGAAAGGTCACATGATCTCGAAAAAGGTGTTCCGTGAGAACTGGAATCAATTCGGTGAACCTATTACTCACAGTGTGCTATGAAACCACAAGTGAGGCATACAGAACTATGTGAACTTTAGGGATAAATAAGACAAGGCATGTATATAGAATTTTGCGTCTTACCTTTACTCTGAATTAGGTGAGACATACACTACTGTGTGAACTGTTGGAGTAAATGAGGCAAGGCATGCATGCGGATTCTTACCCACATGAGGTCCTACCTTTACTCTGAATCAGGTGAGGCGTACACAACTGTGTAAACTGTAGGGGTCAATGAGGCAAGGCATGCATGAGAAATCTTTGAGGTCTTACCTTTACTCTGAATCTAGTGAGGCATACACAACTATGTAAACTGTGGGGATAAATAAGGCAAGGCATGCATATAGAATTTTGCGTCTTACCTTTACTCTGAATTAGGTGAGGCATACACTACTGTGTGAACTGTAAGAGTAAATGAGGCAAGGCATACATCTTGAATCTGTGAGGTCTGACCTTTTCTCTGAATCATGTGAGGCATACATGACGTGTAAGCTGTAGGGGTAAATGAGGCATGGCATACATGTGGAATCTTCGAGGTCTGACCTTTACTCTGAATCAGATGAGGCATTCACATCTGTGTGAACTGCAGGGGTAAATGAGGCATGGCATACATGTGGAATCTTTGAGGTCTTACCTTTACTCTGAATCAGGTAAGGCATACAGACGTGTGAACTGGAGGGGTAAATGAGGCAAGGCATGCATGTGGAATCTTTGAGGCTCTATCTTTACTCTGAATCAGGTGAGGCATAGTCCTGCACAACTGTGAGAATTGTAGGGGTAAATGGGGCGAGGCATGTATGTGGAATCCTTGGTGTCTTACAATACTCTGAATAAGGTCAGGCATACACAACTGTGTAAACTGTAGGGTAAAGTTAGGCAAGGCCTGCAAGTGGAATCATTGAGGTCTTACCTTTACTCTGAATCAGGTGAGGCATACACAACTGTGTGAACTGTAGGGGTAAATGAAGCGCATATGGGATTCTTGGGGTCTTACCTTTACTCTGAATCAGGTGAGGCATACACAACTGCGACAACTGTAGGGGTACGCGCAAATTAATCTGGGTCATATCGTCAAATGCTGGCAGTACTGTCCTGTCCAGACCTGAGGTCCCGGCAGGGCTCCAAATACCAGCGTTGTTGATCTATAGCAAATATTGAAATTTAGACACCAGAATCAACGGGACATTGCATATGCCTATGGATTCGTGGGATACTCTTGGGCTTCCGGACTCATTTATTGTTTCCAGATAAATATGTCATTCGAATATATGTTCAATATTGAAATATATGTTGGGTAGGGCCACAAACGCAACCCAGTTTGACTCCAAGGGTTGAAGGAACACATCGAATAAACAAGATGCTGTCTTCGCAGATACTTCCAGATGTTTGTACACGTCTTCTACTATTTCGTAAAGGTAACTTTCTATGTCATGTAGCTTTAATTTATCTAGTATCCCGTCCCACCAGGCCCGGTCGAACTCTTTACGCAAATTGACGAAACAGGCATAAATAAACTATTGTTCGACATGTTGAGGTCTTAACATCATGTGTTCAAGATGAATGTCATCCATGGGTTATGGTCTTTACGGAAACCACAATGAGCAGGAGCTAATCGATTGTTCTCACTAAGATGAGTGGTGATTCTATTGTTCAATGTAGAAAAAAGTAATTTACTTATGCAGCTGGATAATAGATTTTATCGCCATTCCAATTTTTTGCAACTGCGCAGCTTTTCGTGAACTTCCTGTTTGTACCAAATCCGAAGTTTTTAAGGTTGGAGAGATAGGCCGAGTGTTGGAAAACAGTTGATGTTTTATGCAACTGTACGAAAAATTACTAAAAAATCTCATGGACTATCGCCAGATGGGCTAAAGAACGACTCCAGATATTTATTTACCCGGAAAAAATTCAGTTCCACAGAAAAAGTACTTTTCCTGAGATATGACCCACTTTTAACCTGAGCAGAATGCGGTCTTTGGTACAATTGACCTTTCGTGACCTCGCCTTGTGCGCATGCCCAGTTGCCCTAGATTTGTAATGGCGATCTCGACTATTCAATGCCACGAATGTATGGGGATTCCAATTATCTGGAAAACCAGTGATAAACAGATGTACAATATGGTCAATTAGGGGTCCTGAGCAGCATTGTATCATCT
The DNA here is from genome assembly GCA_036873755.1 of Hanleya hanleyi. Classification (NCBI taxonomy): domain Eukaryota; kingdom Metazoa; phylum Mollusca; class Polyplacophora; order Lepidopleurida; family Hanleyidae; genus Hanleya; species Hanleya hanleyi. The sequence goes on along the minus strand of JAVTVY010017003.1, from coordinate 12,819 downwards.
CATTTATCATTTTATCACCCGGGGTTCTTCTAATTTTTAAGTTTAGGTATTGCATTTCTGATTTTTACTACATGTGAATCTAAATTGTTTGTTAAATGCTTTGGTTGAGGGAAGTCATTGGACATGCCATTAACCTGTTGAATAAAACATTCTCTGTAGCTTTATCTCTATGTTTTGGTATTCTCTTATATACTTCCTTGTGAGAATGAAATAGTTCTAAATTGGATTCATCATACGAACCCGCCCATATCAGCAAAACGACTTCCGTCTTAGCTTCAAACTCTGACGCAATCGAAATATCCTTAACAGTTCCTCACCGCGAAGACTATAAACGTTCACTCCGCTGATAGCCTTTGTTTCAAGTACTGAAAAAATGGGATTTGAAATCTGACTGACCTTTGACCTACTTCCGGCTGATCTCTGTGATGTCAGTTCCCGTTCCGGTCACGTGACAGGAGGTGATTTTTTGACCCCGCGTATGCGCACAATACTATATAACATGGTAAGCAGTTTCTGGTATAAACCCTTTAGTATTATAATAGTGTATAATTGACTCTCGCAGAATGTAAACATCCAGGATTGGGGTCACGACGGCCGTCCACCGTTTCTGAACATGCAAGCTAGCGGTCGTGTGGTCCGCTCATCGTGGGTATAGGTAAAGGGGAATTCCATGGGAAAGCCTCATACGTTAGCATGACTTCGGAACAGGTCAAGGAGAATTTCATGGGAAAACCTCGTACGTCAGCATGACATCAGTGGAAAGTCAACTGGGGATTATCTGGTCTCCGACACTATCTCCAGCACTATATATCTAGCATACTGGCACGCGGGAAACCTCTTCTCCACATCTCCAAAACCGACAACGAGGGTATAATTGACTCTCTCAGAATGTAAACATCCAGGATTAGGGTCACGACAGTCGTCCATCGTTTTTGAACATGCAAGCTAGCGGTTGCGTCGTCCGCCCATCGTTGGTATAGGTCAAGGGGAATTCCATGGGAAAACCCCGTACGTCAGCATGACGTCAGCGGGAAGTCCGATGGGGATTATCTGGAATCCGGCACTAGGGTGAGTGAGTGAATAGGAATTAACGTCGCTTTCAACACTATTTCAGTCATACCGCGACGAAGCACCACCCAGCTAAGTTGCTGTCATATCCGGCACAATATGTCTAGCATACTGGCCTGTGGGGAAACCCCTTTTCTCAACATCTCCTATAACGACAACAAGGGGAACTCAAAACATGGGGAGATCACCGGTCAGACATCAACGGGCCTCCACTTGCTCTCCTGTCGCTACAATAACAAACATTCGAAAAGACGGACTGCACATGATCGCATGGATTTTTTTTTTGTGTGGAGCAAAGCATAGTGTTTGTATTTAGTCGATTTGGCTGATGCTGTGGAGTACGATGGGTGGAGCCTCGGGACTGTTTTTTGAATTCCGCCGATAAAGTCACGGTGCACATGCGCACTATAGTATGGCCTGTGGTGGGCGTTTTGAGGTATAGTTGAGCAATTCATGGTCCAAATGGGTCGTATGGGGTATCATATTGAAGCACTTGCGGGGTAAAGTCGGTCAGGAGTGGTGATTGTATTCCGGTCACGTCAAACTGCGCATGAGCCGTCGCGTAGTAATATAGAAAGGGGCAGTTTTTGGGGTAGTTGATGTCACTTTTTGTGGAGCAAAGTATAGAACGTGTGTGTTAATCGATTTGACTGACGCTGTAGAGTACGTTGGGGGATCTTAAGAGTCATTGCTTGACTTTGGCTGGTAATGTCATGTTGCGCAAGCGCACTTGTGGCGAAGACATTTGATGGGCGTTTTGGGGTATAGGTTAGATCCAGACTGGCGTGGTTTTTACCGAAGTGACGTAGTAATTTTTAGTGTGGCTGGATTGTAAATCGGTCTTATTGTATCCAGGTATAGTGTCTGGTAAACGTGCGTTAACGCCTGCCATCGCCTAATTTAACGCTTCAGCGCCGTAGTGATATAGCTCAGAAGCTCTGATTGGGCTCGATCTCCCCCTTAATGGACATTAATCGCATGAGAAGGTCAATTCCGGTCTGCTAAAATACGACTGCTTTTAGCTTTTCGCTCCTTATGACCAGAAAGCTGTAAGGTCATTTACGTCTTTATTTGATCAACATATCCTACCAGAGCATTGATCCGACCATATTTCTCTAGTGTCTGAGACACGGCACTCTCCAAGTCTTTTGAAACAGTGAGATCGCCACGGACCAGCAAAATCTGGCAATGTAGAAACAGAGAGAAGTCACATATCGAAGATTTAATTGCCTTCAGTTAGAATTTATGATCGATATATACAGTCTCGGTTACAATGGTTGGTGCACTGGTGAAAAATTCGAAACTTTGTCAGAACGGTCCCGCTCTGGCGAATCATATGTATTCTTGAGTATTTCATTCCGCGGTGTGTGAATCTCAGAAGGATTACCTTCTTAACAGTAAAGTCACGATGGTAACCATTTCGAATAAAAACTTTTTTGCTCACATCGTACAAAATGTCACCAGGCCGAGTATCAGGAATGCATACGGGAAGAACACTATTTTAGCGTTCGGGCAGCGTCTGGGAACTAGGATGCAAAAGTAGAAAAATAATTCACCTGTATGTCGGAGTCGCATGTTGGGACAATTCCTTAAATCCATTATATAAAAACAATAACTCATCTTGCAAAGGTTCTTAGATTTCAAGTCCCTAGAACACGTTACACTTGAAGCGATTTTGAAGCTATGTTTTAAAAAAAAATTGACAATAGGCCGATTTCTTCGCAACAAAACCTTGTGAGTAGTACACAATGCCGTTTTTACGCCAAACAGTGACGTTCGACGTGGAAACTCAGCAAACCTAGTAATGTCGGCTGACCACAATGTGGGTCCAAGCATGTTTTAAATTCGAAAAGATTTACATCAATAATTTTCTGACAAGAAATCGCTTTTCAGTCGGATTGACGTTGGCAAGAATTTGCACAGATCAATCATAGTTCATCTGAAATGGTACACTATTCGCATTCCAGAAAAGTAACTTGTCGACCGAAACTCAAGAAAACAGGTAATCTTTCGAAGATTCACAAACCTTCGAATAAAATACTCAAAAATCAATCTGATTTACTGCTCTGTCAAAGTTTCGAATTTTTATTAATGCACAACCATTGTGGCCGAGACGGTCGCCTCTGATGGGTGGAGACGAGGAATTATGTACCCTTCTAGCCAAAGACAGCCTCTTTACTCTAGATGACGTCATGCATCTGAAAAATTCCATTATTTTTAATTTTGTTTTGGATTCGAAATATCTATATTAGTGCAATAGCTGTAAATTTAATTCACGATACTCTTATCAAAGGCAACAGACTGGTCTACGATCGTAGAACGTTGGAATTACTGCGCGGACGTAGGAATCCTGAAGCGAACTGATACAGGACACACAGGCAAGCGTGTGTCGGTGTATGCCGCAACACCATATACACGTAGTCTCGAGAACCGGGAATTGCGGTTAAATTATTCATTAGTATAACGATGCATATATCAGCTGAAAAGTCATATGATGTAGAAAATGCTATTCTTTTCTAAACACATTTAGTTTTTCTGGCTCTTCGATCGTGTTTGAATAGTGTTTTTTTGATTCGCGATGTCGTGTTTCAATCGTGAAAATTTTCGTGATTCTAAAAAATAGGATTGGAAACAGGAGAAGAACACCACTAACACAGCGAGACAAAATAGTTCATTTTGAGGAGAAAAAGTTCCCTCGAAATTTCGACATTCTCGAATAAAATAACAACAATAGAGATAGAACATCGCGATAATCAGAAAATACTTTCTAAAGTTGTGGTAATCATGAGCCTGGCTTGGACCAAGATGCCCGTTATATAGTTAGATAGTGATCGTATCAACAACCCACAGCTTACGTCAGAGCTTACGTCAGAGCTTAATATCCCGCGATCCTGACACTGTTTGGCCGTCGTTTGCAGACCCGCTTCACTGCGGCCACACAGGCTGAGTGCGTATCCGCGGCTTGCTAGCTCTGTAGCAATTGCTTGGCCAAAACCGCTACTTCCTCCTGTAGGAAAAAGAAAACATATCTAGGCCTGACTTGACTCCAGGAGCTCCCACAATGGCACTTTCATTCTCAAGTTAGGCGAGTGTATCAGTTTAGATATTTCGAGTCAAAGAGCAAGGAGTCGCCTTGCCGTAGGAAAATTCCTATCTCAAGTATTCACCTTGGCATGGAAAGATGCCCAACCCAATGAAAAACGACTTATCGTGAAAAGATGCCTAACTCAACGAAACGACTTGCCGTAGAAAGATGCCTAACCCAAGGATTCGCCTTGTCGTGGAAAGATGCCCTACCTAAGGGAAGATTCCTAACCCCAGGCCCCTGCTCGTTCGAGCACCTTGCGTTACAAATAATATGTGGATTCACATTAGGCCTAAGCCTACCTGCAGGATTCGCCTTGTCGTGAGATGTCTAACTCAATGATTCGCCTTTCCGTGGATAGATACCTAAATCAAGGATTCGCTTTGGCATGACTATCTCAAGGATTCACGTTGGCATAGAAAGATGCCTTACTCAATGAAACGCTTTGACGTGGAAAGATGTCTTACTCTAGGATGTCTACCGGTAACCCATGAATTCGACTGCCATGGGAAGATTCTTAAGCCAATGATTGGCCTTGCCATTGGGAGATGCCTAACCCAAGACCCCGGGCCGTTCGAACACCCTGCCTTACACATATGTGGATTCGTCTTGCCGTGGAAAGAGGCCTAACCCAACGACTCAGCTTGCAGTGGCAAATGCCCTACCCACGGATGCGCCTTGTCGTGCGAAGATGCCTAACTCAAGGATTACCCTGATATACCCTAGGATAAACTGTATGTCGGGTCCTCAGCACTGACTCCGGCACTATAATGGAAAACCCACTCATGGAAACTGATTTTGTAGAGGTTCGCAATGTTAAATGACATGATCTCATTAAAAGAACTCTACTGACATCAGATCAATAATTCCCAGACATTATGTTTCAACACAATAGGTCGGTGATCAGTTAGATGGTATGAAAACATGCTGTTATCCAGTACAAATGTCAATGAAACAAGGCCGCCCAGGGGTGATCGATTTTACTAGTATCGCGTTGAAAACTGGACTGGAATACTGGAATTCAACTGGCCGGAAATATTGACAGCGCGCGTTAATTACGCGGATGAATTGAGTGAAATTTGCAGAAAATATATTGGATGCACTCGCCGATATTCAACCACCAGCACTTTATCTGAATATCACCCAATCGTAGGGTTAACGTGTCCCATAGTCCGATACATTCGGGGTACGAACATTGTCCGACAGGCTGAATCGGTGGATTAGTTCCTTTTTACATAGAGTACAAATTGTGGCACCTTTTTTTTCTCGAGCTGTAGAGTACGATGGGAGGGTCTCGAGGCCATTGGTGGACTTTCGCTGAAAAGTTCTGACGCGTATGCGCGTTGGACAGGCAGGCCAGGCGCGTTAGACAGGCAGGCCAGGTCCGAGTGGGTCGTGTGGTGTGTCATTTTGAAGCACTCGTGGACTAGCGTCAGACGGGGGTGGTGTGTAGTAGAAATACCGTAAATCTGCGCATACACAGCCAGGGAATATTGAAAAACAGAGCATTCGAGTGGACGCGTTGGGGACGAGGTGCACCATCCTTGGTTCAAATGGGCCATGTGGGGCGTCATATTGAAGCGCTCGTGATGTAGCGTCAGAATGAGGTGGTGTGCAGGGTGATGTTTTGAATTGAAAGTCCCGGCATTGCGTGAAAGCGCAATCGGGTAATGGTAGAGGGAAAGTGTAGTTTAGGGTACACATACGCGTGATTGCGCAATCTAGGGTACATTGTATATCTTATCCAAGTGGACAAGGCGCGCAACGTCATGTGTGACTTTGCTACCTAACATGGATACAGACCAGATAACCACCGTGCTGGAGAATGACCCAGGGACACGTATGGTTTTTCAAGGGGTGTTCGCCCGAGAAGTGTTCCCATTAGACCGTATGTATCCTGCTGCTTACGTTCTCAACACGGACCCGATGGATAGCATGAAGGAGGTGTCATATTGATGCTTACATCAATAACAAGTTCAGCAATGTTCATATAGTTTATTACCCCCAATGTTACATCATACTCAAGCTGGAGGAGTCGCCCTGGGTATGTTTATCCACAGAATTAAAATAATTTAACACCATGTTTTTATTATTTCAAGCACCGTAACATTAAGTACAAATGTTTACCGAGTTGACTTCAACGATCAGCATGTAGACATATAGAGCATACATGGCGGTATCCATCAGTGCATGTCGTGGGTGAATACGTTCAGTCAATGGGGTGGCCGATCAGTTCAGCCAAGTCAAACGTGACATTGGTGGTTGGGCGTTGTTCAACGGAAGCATTCAAAGGGATCGACGGTCTCCAGTTGGGCCAGGGCCATCGCCAGGGACGAACGATTTGTCATGATAAAAGATTGGTCGTATACATATGGTTGTTGGCATTGGAATAGAAACAGCGCAATTGACCCATCATCTTATGACATAAGATGTACCCAAAAGCGAGATTTAATTTGCGGTCGTAGTTTGAACATTGAAGATGGCTTCCACGTGGCTGCGTAGACAGGTGAGTCGATCAGTCGAAAATTGTAGATATCTTGAACAGGGCGATGACGGTGAAAATATCGTTGAATCATGGCCCAATGGATGGGCGTCCGATAATATATCGCTAGGGGCATTAATGGGATGGTCCACGAAGTGCACGTGACTCTCGAAGTCGTCCGACAAGGCGTATCGCCTGAGACTCCTCGGCTGTGGGAATAGAGGTAGGCTGGCTATCGGGTCGTTGCTCGTCAAGCTTTGAGCAGGTGAATTCTTCGTGGGGATTTCGACTATATGTTTTATATCCCTGGGCTTCAGTGGGCACACTAAAATCTTTATTTCCTGATTTTGGCCATTTAACCATACCAACCATTTCCTGATTTTGAGGTCACAGTGACCTTGACCTCAATTTTGGTACGTGACACATTGTCTACCCCTAATGTACTTACTGACACAAAATATTGCGAATTTTAACGATTATAGGATTTTGGATTAAAGTGACCTTTGACCGTAACCTCAATTTTGGTAAGCGTCAAATCTTTTTCCCAATGAATCCACTCACAAGAAATGAGCAATTTTCAATAATTTCTTGATTTTTAGACCACCGTGACCATTGACCTCTGACCTCGACCCACATTCCATATGCAGCAAACCGCCTCCCCTAAGGTATTCACTCACAAAAGACTGTTACTTTAGAAAGAACACTGTCAATGATCAATGATTTCCTGATTTTTAGGCCACAGTGATCTCTTACCTCTGACCGCTGACCACTCAACAAAATTACAACTGCTGATAGAAAACTGTCGCAGATATATATATATCTATATAGGCGAACACGAACGCTTTAATGCTATCCTGATTTTTAGGTCAGTGATCATTGACAACTGACCTCGAACTCCATTTTGGAATGCTACACATCTCCCGTTAGGGTATTCACTCATCCAAAATTGGAACTGTAGATAAAATAAACTGTCTCAGATATAGACCGGACACGAGAGGACGGACAGGGAAATCGCCCTCACATAATACGTCGGCCTTTTGGGTCGGCGTATAAAAATTAATTATAGCTATAGATTATCTACAGGCCATGAACCAGTTTTTTTTTGACGAAATAATTTCAACATCTGCACAAGTTTTCATAGCACGAACTAATTCTGAGTAAACGCGGAAATGAGGGAGTAGGGTCACCACTTATCCTCCAAATATTGCAATTGCAAATATGTCATTGTGAAGATATTTGTATAGGCTATGAGTAGTATACAATGCGCATTTAAGGTTGAATTTGGACGAGTGCGCAGGTGGTTTTGCGCAGGTATGACGTCACTTCCGGTCTGAGTTGGGGAGGTCATGGGGAGGTGTGCGCAAGAGTGTTCTGCGCAAGTATGACGTCACTTTCGGTCAGTAGTATATAAAACACCGATTCGGTCTTATTTAAGGGCAGATAACTCTGTTTGAACAATTTTTCCGAAGATAGCCGCCAGAGGGCGCCACCAGTCTTGTGACCAAAAAATACCTCCGAATACAGGAGAGTTCCAATTTTTGCAGGTCAAAAATAGTTCTTTGACCTTTGTATTCATCCGCGGTGATGCGGTCTGCCTCCGCGGGCAGAAAATAGTCCCACGGAATGTACACCCTGACTGGGGGTTTTCCCCCGGCCCGCAGCGCGCGCGCGCGGGATCATCCGGCACGCAGCGCGGATTATCGCCGGAAGTGCGAGGGCTATTGCTATAATCAAAGGATTGACCTGTTTGTTGTTGTTGCCTTGGACTAACCCATCAGAATAGTACTTATTACGCTGTAGAGCTACGTATAGGCGTATATAACAGGTCGCTCTGCATCCTACACCTCCATTCCTGCGGAATGACGGAGACCCATGCGTCTCGCATTTTACAGCATGCGGCCGTGGTTAATTCACTCACGGGTTACCGAGCGGTGGTTCGGTCCATGTTTGCAGATGGTGACGACAACGAGGGGCGACGCCAGATCCTGAACGAGTTCATAGAAGCGGTCCTCGACAGAGTCCACTCGATGGAGAGGTGTGCTATCACTCACTACTATTGGACTATGACAGCCATCCTTGATGCTCGGGCTATGGAGCGCTCATGCCAGCGACGGCTGATTGGTCTCGCCATGGTCTGTGCCCTATTGACCCTGGCGCTGCGGCATTGACAGTGGGACCTCACCATAAATACGAGAGACAGTCACCGTGTGCGTCATTCACCCTTCGTCATTGGGTCAACCATGTCATCGAGGGACCTGACTATAAATTCGAGAGACAGTCTGCGTGTGGGTCATTCGTCATTGGGTCAACCATGTCACCAGTCCTACGAGCCATCCTGCCCCTTACACCCCAGGTGGGGTTACACGTCTATGAAGATAAAGTCACCATCGTGGAAGATCGGAATGCCTGTGGGTGGGGTTCGGAGTACACATCCACTACGGTTACCCTACACCGTGATGGCTGGACCAAATTTAAACGGGTGTTGAGCGGTGAGCTCGACGGAAACCTCATGCACCTCGAGAACGCCAACTACGTACACTGTGGACCCTTCTTTGCCCGTGTGGGGCGTTACCACGATCCTACGCAAAGCTTCACCCTAGACCCTGACCTGTGGACAGCCTTGGAGAAAGTGGTGCCTATTGTGGACCAGCGGTTTACACCGGACGAGCGGTCATCAGACCAGTTGGGGTGGGCTCGTGCTATTGAGCACGCGCTGGCTGAACCCAATGAACAACTGTCTAGTCATGAACCAGACGACGAGGCTATAGACTATCCGGCAAGACTCAGTCAACCAACACAACGGTGGTAGAAACTTGTTATAAATAAGCGATACTCTCCGGGTCCATCATCATTTTGTCACCATGAAGCGCTGGGAGAAGGTGTTGGATAACTCATACTACAGTCCCGACAGTCCGGCGGCCTATAGTGCAGTGTCGGCTCTCTATCAAGCGGCCAAACCCCAGGGAATACAACGTGCCCAAGTCCGAGATTGGTTAAAAAAACAAGACACCTATACCTTACACCGATCTGTCCGTCGCCATTTTCTACGGAACCGGGTCATCGTGGGAGGAATAGATGCCCAGTGGCAAGCGGATTTGGTCGATATGAGCGCCTTTGCCAAACACAACGATGGGAATCGGTATATCTTGACGTGCATCGATATCCTATCGAAGTATGCGTGGGTGGTACCCATCCGAACGAAAGCGGGGGCGAATCTCATAGCGGCGTTCAAAGACATCTTCAAGACCGGGCGCAAACGTTTGTATTTGCAAACCGACGAAGGCATGAAATTCCCCAACCGACCGTTTCAAGCCTTTCTCAAGAAACAGAAGGTCTTCTTCTTCCATACGTACAACGAGACCAAGGCTTCCGTGGTGGAAAGGTTCAACAGGACATTCAAAGGCCGTATGTATAAATATTTCACCTATAAGAATACAAGGCGGTACATCGATGTTCTCCCGAAACTTATGAGTGGTTACAATCGAACCTATCACCGGAGTATAGAGAGAGCCCCCATTACCGTCACCCAACGCAATGAAGCCCAAGTCCGGCGTGTCTTGTACCCCATACAATCGCAACGAGCACCGAAGGCGATGTTCAAGGTCGGGGACCCTGTACGGATCAGTAAAGTCAAGGGCAAGTTCGAGAAAAGTTACTTGCCCAACTGGAGCGATGAGCACTTCCTGATTAAACGGCGCCTACCCCGACAACGGCGAGTCTATGAACTGGAAGATCTTCAAGGGCAACTGTTGCTAGGCACGTTTTACGAGATGGAATTACAGCCTGTCGTAAAACACAGCAAGACTACTACACGGTGGAGCAGATTTTGAAAACGGAACGTCGACGTGGCAAACTGTTTCATTTCGTGAAATGGCAAGGCTGGCCCAGTTCCTTCAATTCCTGGGTCGCAGCCAACCAGGTGAAACGATTATAAAGCCAGACACCACTACCGTCATCCTTCATTCCACGTTCGACCATGAACACGGTGCAACCGTCTCTGAACACAGCGTCTCCCAAAACGCGCAAAGCGCAAGTGGGCTTTCTGGTGATATTGCTAACCCTGCTGAGTGTGTTGTACGGAGGTGTGTTTTACGACGTAGCCTATGTCAGCACGTTACTTAACCAATTGAGAACACCAGCCATCAGTGAAACCGGTCTACAGAGAGCACCAGTCAACCCCGTATCGAGCCCAGTCACCACCACACCACGTGTACAAGCCACAACGAGCTCCACACCAAGCTCCACACCTACACCAAGTACACCAAGTACGTCTGAAGACCCACCGGATTTCATCCCTCACAGTAAACAGACAACGACGACCAACGTTGTACCCACCACCACCATCATCCCTGACAGTGAACAGACAACGACGACCGATGTTGTACCCACCACTCCAGTTCACTCTTACCAAATTTACAAGAGCGGGTTACCACGACAGCGGATACACCTCCAACCATGGACCCTCGGTGGCAGCATCCCTTCACCTGCGTCATCGCAGGACCGACGGGTTCCGGCAAAACGCACTTCGTCAGGAAGCTCCTCGAACACGCCGACAGCATGATCACTCCACCCATTGGCCGAGTCGTGTGGTGTTACGGAGAATGGCAGGCAGCGTATGCAGCAATGCCCCACATCACGTTCGTGGAAGGCCTACCTAACCTGGCCGATTTGGAACCCGACACCTTGGTGGTTCTGGATGATCTGATGGCGGAGACGGACAGTCGGGTCACCCAACTCTTTACCAGAGGCAGCCATCATCGACGGCTCAGCATCATCTACATTGTGCAGAATCTGTTCAGTAAAAACAAAGAACATCGGAACATCAGCTTAAATGCCCACTACATGGTGGTCTTCAAAACCCCGAGAGATACCACTCAACTGCTGCACCTGGCGAGACAGATGTACCCTGGACGCACTGCGTTTGCGTTGGAAGCCTTTAAAGATGCGACAACCCCTCAGCACGGGTATATGCTCTTCGACCTGAAGCAACCCACCCCCGATCACCTTCGACTACGCACCGGAATCTTTCCCGGAGAGACTCACCACGCGTACATGCAAAAATAATGTAAACACCCCCACAGTGGCTCCCCCAGCTGGGGTGTGTGTGTTTTGATGATGGGGATAATAAAAAGAATGAATACCACATCATGGTTGATTTTTGTGTCTGTTCTCTGAGGTAGATAAAAAGAGCAGGGTTGTGGGTTCTAGCATTAGTTGTACATGATGTCTGCGCGAGTGCGGAAGCACGCCCCGACGCTCCGTGTATTGAAGACGGCCCCACCCGAGTTGGTTCGAACCATTGTACGCGGTGCGGACCCTGACCTTGCACGCTGTCTGTGCGAGATCGGGTACAACCTGTTAAAAGGCAACGTATCACTGACTCGGGCTCAGAAGACCAAGTTGACCAAGCATAAGACAGGTCTGCGAACCTTAGTCCAGAAGCGAGTTTCTCAAACACAAAAGAAAAAGGTGTTACAGAAAGGCGGCTTTCTCGGGGCCATCTTAGCACCGTTGGCCGCTTCCGTGTTGGGTCCAGTATTGGGTGGACTCTTTGGCCGACAATGAACCACACGAAAAAATGGTCCTCGTCGAACCTCGGCTCCTTCAAAACCTCCAATCACCGTACCCCGTACCTTCTACGGTGAAGACGATAAACACCCTCGATGAAGAGATGCGTCAGATCTTACAGAGACCGGGGTTAAGCGACAGTGAGAAAGTACAACAGTACAATGAGACGCTTCAGCGGTACATGACGTTCATGGATCAATACAAAACCCTCTCTACCCCAGCACCACCACCACCACCACGCGACACACCACCGACCTCAGCACCGCTCCAACAGCCTTCATTACCAGGGGTACCACCCACAGCTCCACAGTGGGTCGAAGACGAAGTCCTGAAGAGTGTACCTGCATCGTTCAAGAAACAAGCTGGGCTGGTATTACAACGGATGAAACAGAATCCTAACATGACTTGGAATGATAAAGGCGAACTCCTGGTACAGAATCAGGTGGTCCCCGGTACCCACATGACGGATTTAGTGAATGACCTGATGCGTCAACGCAGGTCGCACACGAATCCTCGAGGATGGGAAGTCTTCGCTCAAGGCTTGAAAGACATGCATGCACCACAGGAATTGGTGGGGAACCCCCAGCGCTGGGCCTTTGTGCAATCACCCAGTCGT
>JAVTVY010017002.1:0-67421 GCA_036873755.1 Hanleya hanleyi | reverse complement strand
GATAGCTTCCCATGTTAGAACATCGAACATAGCTTCCCATGTTAGAACATCGGCCATAGCTTCCCATGTTGGAACATCGGCCATAGCTTCCCATGTTGGAACATCGGACATACCTTCCCATGTTAGAACATCGGGCATAGCTTCCCATGTTAGAACATCGGACATAGCTTCCCATGTTAGAACATCGGACATAGCTTCCCTTGTTAAAACATAGGCCATAGCTTCTCATGTTAGAACATCGGACATAGCTTCCCATGTTAGAGCATCGGACATAGCTTCCCATGTTAGAACATCGGCCATGGCTTCTCATGTTAGAACATCGGACATAGCTTGACATGTTAAAACATTGAGCATAGCTTCCCATGTTGGCACATCGGGCATGGCTTCCCATGATAGAACATCGGACATAGCTTCCCAGATTCGAACATCGGCCATAGCTTCCCTTGTTGGAACATTGGACATAGCTTCCCATGTTAGAACAACTGGCATAGCTAGCTTCCCACGTTAGAACATCGGACATAGCTTTCCTTGTTAAAACATCGGCCATAGCTTCCCATGTTAGAACATCGGACATAGCCTCCCATGTCAGAACATCGGAAATAGCTTCCCATGCTAGAACATCGGCCATGGCTTCCCATGTTAGAACATCGGACATATCGCTTGCCATGTTAGAACATTGGACATAGTTTCCCATGTTGGAACATCGGGCATGGCTTCCCATGTTAGAACATCGGACACTGCTTCCCATGTTAGAACATCGGGCATTGCTTCCCATATTGGAACATCGGACATAGCTTCCCACATTAGAACATCGGACATAGCTTTCCATGTTAGAACATCGGACATAGCTTAATTCCCATATTAGAACATCGGACATAGCTTCCCATATTAGAACATCGGACATAGCTTCCCATGTTAGAACATCGGACATTGCTTCCCATGTTAGAACATCGGACATAGCTTCCCATGTTAGAACATCGGACATAGCTTCCCATGTTAGAACATCGGACATAGCTTTCCATGTTAGAACATCGGACATAGCTTCCCACGTTAGAACATCGGACATAGCTTCCCATGTTAGAACATCGGACATTGCTTCCCATGTTAGAACATCAGACATAGCTTTCCATGTTAGAACATCGGACATAGCTTTCCATGTTAGAACATCGGACATAGCTTTCCATGTTAGAACATGAGACATAGCTTCCCATGTTAGAACATCGGACATAGCTTCCCATGTTAGAACATCGGTCATACCTTCCCATGTTAGAACATCGGCCATAGCTTCCCATGTTAGAACATCGGACATAGCTTCCCATGTTAGAACATCGGCCATAGCTTCCCATATTAGAACATCGGCCATAGCTACCCATGTTAGAACTTCGGACATAGCTTTCCATGTTAGAACATCGGCCATAGCTTTCCATGTTAGAACATAGGACATAGCTTCCCATGTTAGAACATCGGACATAGCTTCCCATCTTAGAACATCGGACATAGCTTCCCATGTTAGAAAAACGAACAAAGCTTCCCATGTTAGAACATCGAACATAGCTTCCCATGTTGGAACATCGGACATATCTTCCCATGCTGGAACATCGGACATAGCTTCCCATGTTGGAAAATCGGACATATGCTTCCCATGTTGGAACATCGGACATAGCTTCCCATGTTGGAATATCGGACATAGCTTCCCATGTTGGAACATCGGACATAGCTTCCCATGTTGGAACATCGGACATAGCTTCCCCTGTTGGAACATCGGACATAGCTTCCCCTGTTAGAATATGGGCCATAGCTTCCCATGTTAGAACATCGGACATAGCTTCCCATGTTAGAACATCGCACATAGCTTCCCATGATAGAACATCGGACATAGCTTCCCTTGCTAAAACATCGGCCATAGCTTCCCATGTTAGAACATCGGACAGAGCTTCCCATGTTAGAACATCGGACATAGCTTCCCATGTTAGAACATCGGCCATAGCTTCCCATGTTTGAACATCGGCCATAGCTTCCCATGTTGGAACATCGGACATAGCTTCCCATGTTAGAACATCGGGCATAGCTTCCCATGTTAGAACATCGGACATAGCTTCCCATGTTAGAACATCGGACATAGCTTCACTTGTTAAAACATAGGCCATAGCTTCGCATGTTAGAACATCGGACATAGCTTCCCATGTTGGAACATCTGACATATCTTCCCATGCTGGAACATCGGACATAGCTTCCCATGTTGGAAAATCGGACATAGCTTCCCATGTTAGAACATCGGACATATCGCTTGCCATGTTAGAACATTGGAGATAGCTTCCCATGTTGGAACATCGGGCATGGCTTCCCATGTTAGAACATCGGACATTGCTTCCCATGTTAGAACATCGGACATAGCTTCCCATATTAGAACATCGGACATAGCTTCCCATGTTAGAACATCGGACATTGCTTCCCATATTAGAACATCGGACATAGCTTCCCAAGTTAGAACATCGGACATAGCTTTCCATGTTAGAACATCGGACATAGCTTAATTCCCATATTAGTACATCGGACATAGCTTCCCATATTAGAACATCGGACATAGCTTCCCATGTTCGAACATCGGACATAGCTTCCCATGTTAGAACATCGGACATAGCTTCCCATGTTAGAACATCGGACATAGCTTTCCATGTTAGAACATCGGACATAGCTTCCCATGTTAGAACATCGGACATAGCTTCACTTGTTAAAACATAGGCCATAGCTTCTCATGTTAGAACATCGGACATAGCTTCCCATGTTAGAACATCGGACATTGCTTCCCATGTTAGAACATCGGACATAGCTTCCCAGATTTGAACATCGGCCATCGCTTCCCATGTTGGAACATCGGACATAGCTTCGCATGTTAGAACATCGGACATATCTTCCCATGTTAGAACATCGGACATAGCTCCCATGTTAGAACATCGGCCATAGCTTCCCATGTTAGAACTTCGGACATAGCTTCCCATGTTAGAACATCGGACATAGCTTTCCATGTTAGAACATCGGACATAGCTTAATTCCCATATTAGTACATCGGACATAGCTTCCCATATTAGAACATCGGACATAGCTTCCCATGTTCGAACATCGGACATAGCTTCCCATGTTAGAACATCGGACATAGCTTCCCATGTTAGAACATCGGACATAGCTTCCCATGTTAGAACATCGGACATAGCTTCCCATGTTAGAACATCGGACATAGCTTCACTTGTTAAAACATAGGCCATAGCTTCTCATGTTAGAACATCGGACATAGCTTCCCATGTTAGAACATCGGACATTGCTTCCCATGTTAGAACATCGGACATAGCTTCCCAGATTTGAACATCGGCCATCGCTTCCCATGTTGGAACATCGGACATAGCTTCGCATGTTAGAACATCGGCTTCCCATGTTGGAACATCGGACATAGCATCGCATGTTAGAACATCGGACATATCTTCCCATGTTAGAACATCGGACATAGCTTCCCATGTTAGAACATCGGCCATAGCTTCCCATGTTAGAACATCGGACAGAGCTTCCCATGTTAGAACATCGGACATAGCTTCCCATGTTAGAACATCGGTCATAGCTTCCCATGTTTGAACATCGGGCATAGCTTCCCATGTTGGAACATCGGTGTTAGAACATCGAACATAGCTTCCCATGTTGGAACATCGGACATATCTTCCCATGCTGGAACATCGGACATAGCTTCCCATGTTGGAAAATCGGACATAGCTTCCCATGTTAGAACATCGGACATATCGCTTGCCATGTTAGAACATTGGAAATAGCTTCCCATGTTGGAACATCGGGCATGGCTTCCCATGTTAGAACATCGGCCATTGCTTCCCATGTTAGAACATCGGACATAGCTTCCCATATTAGAACATCGGACATAGCTTTCCATGTTAGAACATCGGACATTGCTTCCCATATTAGAACATCGGACATAGCTTCCCATGTTAGAACATCGGACATAGCTTTCCATGTTAGAACATCGGGCATAGCTTAATTCCCATATTAGAACATCGGACATAGCTTCCCATGTTCGAACATCGGACATAGCTTCCCATGTTAGAACATCGGACATAGCTTCCCATGTTAGAACATCGGACATAGCTTTCCATGTTAGAACATCGAACATAGCTTCCCATGTTAGAACATCGAACATAGCTTCCCATGTTAGAACATCGGACATTGCTTCCCATGTTAGAACATCAGACATAGCTTCCCATGTTAGAACATCGGACATAGCTTTCCATGTTAGAACATCGGACATAGCTTTCCATGTTAGAACATCAGACATAGCTTCCCATGTTAGAACATCGGACATAGCTTCCCATGTTAGAACATCGGCCATAGCTTCCCATGTTAGAACATCGGCCATAGCTTTCCATCTTAGAACATCGGACATAGCTTTCCATGTTAGAACATCGGATATAGCTTCCCATGTTAGAACATCGGCCATAGCTTCCCATATTAGAACATCGGGCATAGCTTTCCATGTTAGAACATCGGACATAGCTTCCCATGTTAGAACATCGGCCATAGCTTCCCATGTTAGAACATCGGTCATAGCTTCCCATGTTTGAACGTCGGCCATAGCTTCCCATGTTGGAACATCGGTGTTAGAACATCGAACATAGCTTCCCATGTTGGAACATCGGACATATCTTCCCATGCTGGAACATCGGAAATAGCTTCCCATGTTGGAAAATCGGACATAGCTTCCCATGTTAGAACATCGGACATATCGCTTGCCATGTTAGAACATTGGACATAGCTTCCCATGTTGGAACATCGGGCATGGCTTCCCATGTTAGAACACCGGACATTGCTTCCCATGTTAGAACATCGGACATAGCTTCCCATATTAGAACATCGGACATAGCTTCCCATGTTAGAACATCGGACATTGCTTCCCATATTAGAACATCGGACATAGCTTCCCATGTTAGAACATCGGACATAGCTTTCCATCTTAGAACATCGGACATAGCTTAATTCCCATATTAGTACATCGGACATAGCTTCCCATATTAGAACATCGGACATAGCTTCCCATGTTCGAACATCGGACATAGCTTCCCATGTTAGAACATCGGGCATAGCTTCCCATGTTAGAACATCGGACAAAGCTTTCCATGTTAGAACATCGGACATAGCTTCCCATGTTAGAACATCGGACATAGCTTCCAATGTTAGAACATCGGACATTGCTTCCCATGTTAGAACATCAGACATAGCTTCCCATGTTAGAACATCGGACATAGCTTTCCATGTTAGAACATCGGACATAGCTTTCCATGTTAGAACATCAGACATAGCTTCCCATGTTAGAACATCGGACATAGCTTCCCATGTTAGAACATCGCACATAGCTTCACTTGTTAAAACATAGGCCATAGCTTCTCATGTTAGAACATCGGACATAGCTTCCCATGTTAGAACATCGGACATTGCTTCCCATGTTAGAACATCGGACATAGCTTCCCAGGTTTGAACATCGGCCATCGCTTCCCATGTTGGAACATCGGACATAGCTTCGCATGTTAGAACATCGGACATATCTTCCCATGTTAGAACATCGGACATAGCTCCCATGTTAGAACATCGGCCATAGCTTCCCATGTTAGAACTTCGGACATAGCTTCCCATGTTAGAACATCGGACATAGCTTTCCATGTTAGAACATCGGACATAGGAGTAATTTTTAACAACAAATTAAACTGGCTCTCGCATATTGAGGATATAAGGAACAAGGTTAGCAGGAATATAGGGATAATTCGTCATATTAAGGATAATTTGAATAGAAAAACTCTTTTCATTCTATACTACTCACTGATATATCCATACTTATCATATTGCAATATCGTTTGGGGAAATACTTATCCTACCCATCTTCATCCGTTGCTGCTGTTACAAAAAAAGGTTATACGTTTAATCACCTTTTCGTCAAAATATGACCATACCGCCCCATTATTCCAAAAATTACAAATATTGTCCATGAAACAAATGAATTACTACCAGGTGTTAATTTTTGTTGACAAATTTTTCAATCACACGGACCTAATTCCAAACACTTTTAGATCATATTTTTCAAAATTATCTGCTGTCCACAGGTACCCAACTAGACAGGCTAAATCAAATTTATATCGCGATTTTTACTATTCTGACTTATCTTTTTATAGTACTAAAATAAAGGGTCCTAAAATATGGAACAATTTACCCTCTGAGTTAAAATCTCACGTTTCGCTCTCATTATTCAAATCGAGGATAAAATCGTATTTATTACAGGAACATAATTAGACATCTATTTTGTTTGCCATCTGTGGAGGTTGGAAATTAAATTTATATTTTTGTTTTATACAAAATTGAATTTTCTCACTATGATAGAATTTACCGTATATTATCATCTTTGTAAATATAATTATTATTTTGGGATAAAACAAACCCCTCGGGGTTTTCATCCCGCCACTATTATATTTTGTTTACTAAGCATTATTGTTATTCATGGTGAAATAAAAAATCAATCAATCAATCAATAGCTTAATTCCCATATTAGTACATCGGACATAGCTTCCCATGTTTGAACATCGGCCATAGCTTCCCATGTTTGAACATCGGCCACAGCTTCCCATGTTGGAACATTGGTGTTAGAACATCGAACATAGCTTCCCATGTTGGAACATCGGACATATCTTCCCATGCTGGAACATCGGACATAGCTTCCATGTTGCAAAATCGGACATAGCTTCCCATGTTAGAACATCGGACATATCGCTTGCCATGTTAGAACATTGGACATAGCTTCCCATGTTGGAACATCGGGCATGGCTTCCCATGTTAGAACATCGGACATTGCTTCCTATGTTAGAACATCGGACATAGCTTCCCATATTAGAACATCGGACATAGCTTCCCATGTTAGAACATCGGACATTGCTTCCCATATTAGAACATCGGACATAGCTTCCCATGTTAGAACATCGGACATAGCTTTCCATGTTAGAACATCGGACATAGCTTAATTCCCATATTAGTACATCGGACATAGCTTCCCATATTAGAACATCGGACATAGCTTCCCATGTTCGAACATCGGACATAGCTTCCCATGTTAGAACATCGGACATAGCTTCCCATGTTAGAACATCGGACATAGCTTTCCATGTTAGAACATCGGACATAGCTTCCCATGTTAGAACATCGAACATAGCTTCCCATGTTAGAACATCGGACATTGCTTCCCATGTTAGAACATCAGACATAGCTTCCCATGTTAGAACATCGGACATAGCTTTCCATGTTGGAACATCGGACATAGCTTTCCATGTTAGAACATCAGACATAGCTTCCCATGTTAGAACATCGGACATAGCTTCCCATGTTAGAACATCGGCCATAGCTTCCCATGTTAGAACATCGGCCATAGCTTTCCATCTTAGAACATCGGACATAGCTTTCCATGTTAGAACATCGGACATAGCTTCCCATGTTAGAACATCGGCCATAGCTTCCCATATTAGAACATCGGACATAGCTTTCCATGTTAGAACATCGGACATAGCTTCCCATGTTAGAACATCGGCCATAGCTTCCCATGTTAGAACATCGGTCATAGGTTCCCATGTTTGAACATCGGCCATAGCTTCCCATGTTGGAACATCGGTGTTAGAACATCGAACATAGCTTCCCATGTTGGAACATCGGACATATCTTCCCATGCTGGAACATCGGACATAGCTTCCCATGTTGCAAAATCGGACATAGCTTCCCATGTTAGAACATCGGACATATCACTTGCCATGTTAGAACATTGGACATAGCTTCCCATGTTGGAACATCGGGCATGGCTTCCCATGTTAGAACATCGGACATTGCTTCCTATGTTAGAACATCGGACATAGCTTCCCATATTAGAACATCGGACATAGCTTCCCATGTTAGAACATCGGACATTGCTTCCCATATTAGAACATCGGACATAGCTTCCCATGTTAGAACATCGGACATAGCTTTCCATGTTAGAACATCGGACATAGCTTAATTCCCATATTAGTACATCGGACATAGCTTCCCATATTAGAACATCGGACATAGCTTCCCATGTTCGAACATCGGACATAGCTTCCCATCTTAGAACATCGGGCATAGCTTCCCATGTTAGAACATCGGACAAAGCTTTCCATGTTAGAACATCGGAGATAGCTTCCCATGTTAGAACATCGGACATAGCTTCCAATGTTAGAACATCGGACATTGCTTCCCAAGTTAGAACATCAGACATAGCTTCCCATGTTAGAACATCGGACATAGCTTTCCATGTTAGAACATCGGACATAGCTTTCCATGTTAGAACATCAGACATAGCTTCCCATGTTAGAACATCGGACATAGCTTCCCATGTTAGAACATCGGCCATAGCTTCCCATGTTAGAACATCGGCCATAGCTTTCCATCTTAGAACATCGGACATAGCTTTCCATGTTAGAACATCGGACATAGCTTAATTCCCATATTAGAACATCGGACATAGTTTCCCATATTAGAACATCGGACATAGCTTCCCATGTTAGAACATCGGACATTGCTTCCCATGTTAGAACATCGGACATAGCTTCCCATGTTAGAACATCGGACATTGCTTCCCATGTTAGAACATCGGACATAGCTTTCCATGTTAGAACATCGGACATAGCTTCCCATGTTAGAACATCGGACATAGCTTCCCATGTTAGAACATCGGACATTGCTTCCCATGTTAGAACATCAGACATAACTTCCCATGTTAGAACATCGGACATAGCTTTCCATGTTAGAACATCGGACATAGCTTTCCATGTTAGAACATGAGACATAGCTTCCCATGTTAGAACATCGGACATAGCTTCCCATGTTAGAACATCGGTCATACCTTCCCATGTTAGAACATCGGCCATAGCTTCCCATGTTAGAACATCGGACATAGCTTCCCATGTTAGAACATCGGCCATAGCTTCCCATATTAGAACATCGGCCATAGCTACCCATGTTAGAACTTCGGACATAGCTTTCCATGTTAGAACATCGGCCATAGCTTTCCATGTTAGAACATAGGACATAGCTTCCCATGTTAGAACATCGGACATAGCTTCCCATCTTAGAACATCGGACATAGCTTCCCATGTTAGAAAAACGAACATAGCTTCCCATGTTAGAACATCGAACATAGCTTCCCATGTTGGAACATCGGACATATCTTCCCATGCTGGAACATCGGACATAGCTTCCCATGTTGGAAAATCGGACATATGCTTCCCATGTTGGAACATCGGACATAGCTTCCCATGTTGGAATATCGGACATAGCTTCCCATGTTGGAACATCGGACATAGCTTCCCATGTTGGAACATCGGACATAGCTTCCCCTGTTGGGACATCGGACATAGCTTCCCGTGTTAGAATATCGGCCATAGCTTCCCATGTTAGAACATCGGACATAGCTTCCCATGTTAGAACATCGCACATAGCTTCCCATGATAGAACATCGGACAGAGCTTCCCATGTTAGAACATCGGACATAGCTTCCCTTGCTAAAACATCGGCCATAGCTTCCCATGTTAGAACATCGGACAGAGCTTCCCATGTTAGAACATCGGACATAGCTTCCCATGTTAGAACATCGGCCATAGCTTCCCATGTTTGAACATCGGCCATAGCTTCCCATGTTGGAACATCGGACATAGCTTCCCATGGTAGAACATCGGACATAGTTTCCCATGTTAGAACATCGGACATAGCTTCACTTGTTAAAACATAGGCCATAGCTTCTCATGTTAGAACATTGGACATAGCTTCCCATGTTAGAACATCGGACATTGCTTCCCATGTTAGAACATCGGACATAGCTTCCCAGATTTGAACATCGGCCATCGCTTCCCATGTTGGAACATCGGACATAGCTTCGCATGTTAGAACATCGGACATATCTTCCCATGTTAGAACATCGGACATAGCTTCCCATGTTAGAACATCGGCCATAGCTTCCCATGTTAGAACATCGGACAGAGCTTCCCATGTTAGAACATCGGACATAGCTTCCCATGTTAGAACATCGGTCATAGCTTCCCATGTTTGAACATCGGCCATAGCTTCCCATGTTGGAACATCGGTGTTAGAACATCGAACATAGCTTCCCATGTTGGAACATCGGACATATCTTCCCATGCTGGAACATCGGACATAGCTTCCCATGTTGGAAAATCGGACATAGCTTCCCATGTTAGAACATCGGACATATCGCTTGCCATGTTAGAACATTGGAGATAGCTTCCCATGTTGGAACATCGGGCATGGCTTCCCATGTTAGAACATCGGACATTGCTTCCCATGTTAGAACATTGGACATAGCTTCCCATATTAGAACATCGGACATAGCTTCCCATGTTAGAACATCGGACATTGCTTCCCATATTAGAACATCGGACATAGCTTCCCATGTTAGAACATCGGACATAGCTTTCCATGTTAGAACATCGGACATAGCTTAATTCCCATATTAGAACATCGGACATAGTTTCCCATATTAGAACATCGGACATAGCTTCCCATGTTAGAACATCGGCCAAGGCTTCCCATGTTAGAACATCGGTCATAGCTTCCCATGTTTGAACATCGGCCATAGCTTCCCATGTTGGAACATCGGTGTTAGAACATCGAACATAGCTTCCCATGTTGGAACATCGGACATATCTTCCCATGCTGGAACATCGGACATAGCTTCCATGTTGCAAAATCGGACATAGCTTCCCATGTTAGAACATCGGACATATCGCTTGCCATGTTAGAACATTGGACATAGCTTCCCATGTTGGAACATCGGGCATGGCTTCCCATGTTAGAACATCGGACATTGCTTCCTATGTTAGAACATCGGACATAGCTTCCCATATTAGAACATCGGACATAGCTTCCCATGTTAGAACATCGGACATTGCTTCCCATATTAGAACATCGGACATAGCTTCCCATGTTAGAACATCGGACATAGCTTTCCATGTTAGAACATCGGACATAGCTTAATTCCCATATTAGTACATCAGACATAGCTTCCCATATTAGAACATCGGACATAGCTTCCCATGTTCGAACATCGGACATAGCTTCCCATGTTAGAACATCGGACATAGCTTCCCATGTTAGAACATCGGACATAGCTTTCCATGTTAGAACATCGGACATAGCTTCCCATGTTAGAACATCGAACATAGCTTCCCATGTTAGAACATCGGACATTGCTTCCCATGTTAGAACATCAGACATAGCTTCCCATGTTAGAACATCGGACATAGCTTTCCATGTTAGAACATCGGACATAGCTTTCCATGTTAGAACATCAGACATAGCTTCCCATGTTAGAACATCGGACATAGCTTCTCATGTTAGAACATCGGCCATAGCTTCCCATGTTAGAACATCGGCCATAGCTTTCCATCTTAGAACATCGGACATAGCTTTCCATGTTAGAACATCGGACATAGCTTCCCATGTTAGAACATCGGCCATAGCTTCCCATATTAGAACATCGGACATAGCTTTCCATGTTAGAACATCGGACATAGCTTCCCATGTTAGAACATCGGCCATAGCTTCCCATGTTAGAACATCGGTCATAGGTTCCCATGTTTGAACATCGGCCATAGCTTCCCATGTTGGAACATCGGTGTTAGAACATCGAACATAGCTTCCCATGTTGGAACATCGGACATATCTTCCCATGCTGGAACATCGGACATAGCTTCCCATGTTGCAAAATCGGACATAGCTTCCCATGTTAGAACATCGGACATATCACTTGCCATGTTAGAACATTGGACATAGCTTCCCATGTTGGAACATCGGGCATGGCTTCCCATGTTAGAACATCGGACATTGCTTCCTATGTTAGAACATCGGACATAGCTTCCCATATTAGAACATCGGACATAGCTTCCCATGTTAGAACATCGGGCATTGCTTCCCATATTAGAACATCGGACATAGCTTCCCATGTTAGAACATCGGACATAGCTTTCCATGTTAGAACATCGGACATAACTTAATTCCCATATTAGTACATCGGACATAGCTTCCCATATTAGAACATCGGACATAGCTTCCCATGTTCGAACATCGGACATAGCTTCCCATGTTAGAACATCGGGCATAGCTTCCCATGTTAGAACATCGGACAAAGCTTTCCATGTTAGAACATCGGAGATAGCTTCCCATGTTAGAACATCGGACATAGCTTCCAATGTTAGAACATCGGACATTGCTTCCCATGTTAGAACATCAGACATAGCTTCCCATGTTAGAACATCGGACATAGCTTTCCATGTTAGAACATCGGACATAGCTTTCCATGTTAGAACATCGGACATAGCTTCCCATGTTAGAACATCGGACATAGCTTCCCATGTTAGAACATCGGCCATAGCTTCCCATGTTAGAACATCGGCCATAGCTTTCCATCTTAGAACATCGGACATAGCTTTCCATGTTAGAACATCGGACATAGCTTAATTCCCATATTAGAACATCGGACATAGTTTCCCATATTAGAACATCGGACATAGCTTCCCATGTTAGAACATCGGACATTGCTTCCCATGTTAGAACATCGGACATAGCTTCCCATGTTAGAACATCGGACATAGCTTCCCATGTTAGAACATCGGACATAGCTTTCCATGTTAGAACATCGGACATAGCTTAATTCCCATATTAGAACATCGGACATAGTTTCCCATATTAGAACATCGGACATAGCTTCCCATGTTAGAACATCGGACATTGCTTCCCATGTTAGAACATCGGACATAGCTTCCCATGTTAGAACATCGGACATAGCTTCCCATGTTAGAACATCGGACATAGCTTTCCATGTTAGAACATCGGACATAGCTTCCCACGTTAGAACATCGGACATAGCTTCCCATGTTAGAACATCGGACATTGCTTCCCATGTTAGAACATCAGACATAACTTCCCATGTTAGAACATCGGACATAGCTTTCCATGTTAGAACATCGGACATAGCTTTCCATGTTAGAACATGAGACATAGCTTCCCATGTTAGAACATCGGACATAGCTTCCCATGTTAGAACATCGGTCATACCTTCCCATGTTAGAACATCGGCCATAGCTTCCCATGTTAGAACATCGGACATAGCTTCCCATGTTAGAACATCGGCCATAGCTTCCCATATTAGAACATCGGCCATAGCTACCCATGTTAGAACTTCGGACATAGCTTTCCATGTTAGAACATCGGCCATAGCTTTCCATGTTAGAACATAGGACATAGCTTCCCATGTTAGAACATCGGACATAGTTTCCCATCTTAGAACATCGGACATAGCTTCCCATGTTAGAAAAACGAACATAGCTTCCCATGTTAGAACATCGAACATAGCTTCCCATGTTGGAACATCGGACATATCTTCCCATGCTGGAACATCGGAGATAGCTTCCCATGTTGGAAAATCGGACATATGCTTCCCTTGTTGGAACATCGGACATAGCTTTCCATGTTGGAATATCGGACATAGCTTCCCATGTTGGAACATCGGACATAGCTTCCCATGTTGGAACGTCGGACATAGCTTCCCCTGTTGGGACATCGGACATAGCTTCCCCTGTTAGAATATCGGCCATAGCTTCCCATGTTAGAACATCGGACATAGCTTCCCATGTTAGAACATCGCACATAGCTTCCCATGATAGAACATCGGACAGAGCTTCCCATGTTAGAACATCGGACATAGCTTCCCTTGCTAAAACATCGGCCATAGCTTCCCATGTTAGAACATCGGACAGAGCTTCCCATGTTAGAACATCGGACATAGCTTCCCATGTTAGAACATCGGCCATAGCTTCCCATGTTTGAACATCGGCCATAGCTTCCCATGTTGGAACATCGGACATAGCTTCCCATGGTAGAACATCGGACATAGTTTCCCATGTTAGAACATCGGACATAGCTTCACTTGTTAAAACATAGGCCATAGCTTCTCATGTTAGAACATTGGACATAGCTTCCCATGTTAGAACATCGGACATTGCTTCCCATGTTAGAACATCGGACATAGCTTCCCAGATTTGAACAACGGCCATCGCTTCCCATGTTGGAACATCGGACATAGCTTCGCATGTTAGAACATCGGACATATCTTCCCATGTTAGAACATCGGACATAGCTTCCCATGTTAGAACATCGGCCATAGCTTCCCATGTTAGAACATCGGACAGAGCTTCCCATGTTAGAACATCGGACATAGCTTCCCTTGCTAAAACATCGGCCATAGCTTCCCATGTTAGAACATCGGACAGAGCTTCCCATGTTAGAACATCGGACATATTTCCCAAGTTAGAACATCGGCCATAGCTTCCCATGTTTGAACATCGGCCATAGCTTCCCATGTTGGAACATCGGACATTGCTTCCCATGTTAGAACATCGGACATAGCTTCCCATGTTAGAACATCGGACATAGCTTCCCATGTTAGAACATCGGACATAGCTTCCCATGTTGAACATCGGCCATAGCTTCCCATGTTGGAACATCGGTGTTAGAACATCGAACATAGCTTCCCATGTTGGAACACCTGACATATCTTCCCATGCTGGAACATCGGACATAGCTTCCCATGTTGGAAAATCGGACATAGCTTCCCATGTTAGAACATCGGACATATCGCTTGCCATGTTAGAACATTGGAGATAGCTTCCCATGTTGGAACATCGGGCATGGCTTCCCATGTTAGAACATCGGACATTGCTTCCCATGTTAGAACATTGGACATAGCTTCCCATATTAGAACATCGGACATAGCTTCCCATGTTAGAACATCGGACATTGCTTCCCATATTAGAACATCGGACATAGCTTCCCATGTTAGAACATCGGACATAGCTTTCCATGTTAAAACATCGGACATAGCTTAATTCCCATATTACAATATCGGACATAGCTTCCCATATTAGAACATCGGACATAGCTTCCCATGTTAGAACATCGGACATAGCTTCCCATTTTAGAACATCGGACATAGCTTCCCAGTTAGAACATCGGACATAGCTTCCCATGTTAGAACATCGGCCATAGCTTCCCATGTTAGAACATCGGCCATAGCTTCCCATATTAGAACATCGGACATAGCTTTCCATGTTAGAAAATCGGACATAGCTTCCCATGTTAGAACATCGGCCATAGCTTCCCATATTAGAACATCGGACATAGCTTTCCATGTTAGAACATCGGACATAGCTTCCCATGTTAGAACATCGGCCATAGCTTCCCATATTAGAACATCGGCCATAGCTTCCCATGTTAGAACATCGGACATAGCTTTCCATGTTAGAACATCGGACATAGCTTCCCATGTTAGAACATCGGCCATAGCTTTCCATGTTAGAACATCGGCCATAGCTTTCCATGTTAGAACATCGGACATAGCTTTCCATGTTAGAACATCGGACATAGCTTCCCATATTAGAACATCGGAACATCGGACATAGCTTCTCATGTTAGAACATCGGACATAGCTTCCCATGTTAGAACATCAGACATAGCTTCCCATGTTAGAGCACCAGACATAGCTTCCCATGTTAGAATATCGGACATAGCTTCCCATGTTAGAACATCGGATACAGCTTCTTATTTTAGAACATCGGACATAGCTTCCCATGTTAGAACATCGGCCATAGCTTCCCATGTTAGAACATCACACATAGCTTCCCATGTTAGAACATCGGCCATACCTTCCCATGTTAGAACATCGGCCATAGCTTCTCATGTTAGAACATCGGACATAGCTTCCCATGTTGGAAGACTTGATTAGTCAATTCTACTTTTCAGAATCAAAATCCAGCATTTTCATTGCCTTGGGAAGGAAAATGGAAGAACGTCACTTCAATAATAATCATACATGTGTGTGACGGTCCATTCTGTCGGGATTAGCAGCGGTAATACTTACCACGTTATTCCATAGTGAGACAGCCGCTGCCTCATGTCCTAACTCACTGAAGTGGAAACAGTCAGGAGCGAAGTAGGACAGGTCATGACTGTTATCCTAGAATGAAATAATTAAACTTTTGACGTCTGAAAGGCATGAACAAGATATATGTGATATTGTGGTTGGCTTTAGTAATTTCCTGGTTAAGAGCACACCTCTTTCGGACTTGAATCCACCCGAGTAACGCACTCCTCGCTAGTGGGTATATGTTTTGTTCTCACTCTCTTCACCATCAATTAGCACCAAACTACTTTTATTCTGGAAAACGCAATTATTTTTTACACTGGCAGACGCTTTGATTCTATTTGACATATTTGCGGTGTCCAGCCATAATTGATGGTGTTTTCGCTGAAAAGTAAAATACGTTTGTGTTAATTCAATACACAAGACATTATAAGTTGCAAGGCAAGTTGCCTTATCCGGTTAAGCATGCTTATCACATTCATAGCCCCTACTCAGTTGTGTCTAAATGTGGTTAATAATATGCAAATTGGGAGCAAATAGCCTTTGTTATTACTGGTATTGGTACAACCGTTAAACAATCGAATTGCATGTAAGTTTTGATGGAACATTTATGATGGTAGCAATTTAATTTTCATTTCTGGGACTGAGAGTTAAAAACATAGATCACAGGACGTAATAAAACTGAATCCTATGTGCAATTATTGGATGCCGTACCGGATGTCTGGGAGGTTCCGTGTTCTCAAAGAAGGGCTGGATTACAACAGTGAAGTCGTCTCGAGTGTCATAACGACCAGAGTCGATGAGCTCATAGGTCAGTCGTTGGTATTCCTTTAAATGCGCTTTCAGAAGATCGTGCTGTTTTTCGTCTTGGGCGCAATCGCACACCAGGCTAGCAATAGAAGTAGAGTTACCGTGAGTACACTAGGCAGTCAGGCATCTACCAACTGTAACGATGTAGTGACTGATGGGTCATTGATTGATCGGGAACTTAACAGTACTGGTAGGAAAGGTCCCATTGTCACTGTTCAGTTTTAAACTGATAAGTAGTTGACCAGGAACAGTAATGCTCTGTCACACATTGGATACTAAACAGTTACCAAGCATATTATACTAATTAGTGTTATGTTACTAATTGTTCACACATGGATACATACATATTGGTAACCATGCAATAACACATGATCAGTAAATTAATCGGTTGCTGCCCAGTTACTGAACTGCTACCAAATCAATGTTGCTTCCTTCTCGAACTGTTCGGTAAGCCCAACGCACACAGCGAACATTTTGTTGTATTAGAACAAAAACAGTGTTTCGTAATTTTGCCTGTTTTGTTCCTGTTCCCCGCACTCAGCGAACATTTCATCTTGGAACACTTTTCTTCTGTTCACGCCGAATCGTTCTGCTGCTCTGGAGCCGCCATTTCGCTGTCATGTGTATGAGCGCCGCTCTGTTGCATTGGAACGACTCGCCAGTTGATTGGTTATTAGTTGGAAGATGTTCCGAAAAATGTTCGCAGTCACCGCACAGAGATGACAAAAGCTTTGTTCCAGGGCAAAATATGTTCGCAGAATCGAACAAGTTTGAACATTTGTACCTAACAGATGTTTTCTGTTTTGGGGCCCCGCACAAAGCAGACATAGCTCAGAAACTGTTTTTGCTCTAATACAACAAAATATTCGCTGTGCGCGTTGGGCATTACCAACAAGTACTGGTAGGAAAGGTCCATTGCTGTATTGATCAGTTATCAAATCCGTCACCAATCTGGAACAGAACTGTACAAAACTGTCACTACACAGATGATGTTTGGAGAACTTCTGTGTACGCGGAACGTTACTGACCGTTAAAGTCACAACTGGAACTGAATGGGGTTCGCCAGGTCGAACTGACGCCAGGTGGCTACGTGTACCAAGAGGTAAATGGCGCATGCCCATATCGTTTTTCTGGACGTCACAAAGGCAACGTCATAATGTAACGACGTCAGAACTGTTCGTTTTATGACGCCACGTCTTCTTTACCCGTTGGAGCACTAGCGCCGCCTAGTGTGACTGGCGATCCCCATTGAACAGTAATTAATTTGTTTGACTTAGACTGGCCGCCGTCGCCTAATAACGTTGGGCCGATTGACGACAGGCTTCTAATAATGCCGACCTTCACTGTAGCGGCGATGTCATGACCTGTTGACGTGTATTTGTGACGTTATGCAACAATCGGATTAACAATTCCATTATAACGTCGTATTGTGACGTGTAAAAAAATTCTGCTGTGACGTTACGGACTGACGCGGACCCACAGCCACTCTCGTCAAGCTGTACAGCCTGTTCATGACAAGGCCGAACTGAAGGTCGATAAAAAAACAATCTTTTACAGAATATCATTATATAACATAATCAGTTATCAAATCCTAAAGCAAGATGAAACAGACGCATATCTTGAGCGATAGTTTTCATATTGATCTGTAGCATTTCCTCTACGCATCGAGCCATTTTATAAACACTCCATGTTGAAGGTATGGGCTCAAATTTGGCCGCCATTACGTCTTTTCGTTATTAGATACTGGTCCACAAGCTTAGCGATAGCGGGTCATGCGCAGTGGATGGGTACTAGTCTATTGTTTGACTATGGAGGCATAGGACAGTTTCGTACTAAAACGGAAGAGTATCCCAATGATGTAGGGTGCCAGAGTGGAATCCCTCCGACATACATGTAAAAGTGCCATTTTTATTGGATTGCATTGATATAAATTCAACCTAAATCGGAATGATTATCAACTTTAGTGGAGAATAGTTGATAAGCTCATGCCTGTGGGAACGTGGTTGTT
This sequence comes from Hanleya hanleyi, assembly GCA_036873755.1. Lineage (NCBI taxonomy): Eukaryota > Metazoa > Mollusca > Polyplacophora > Lepidopleurida > Hanleyidae > Hanleya > Hanleya hanleyi. Next base: position 48,573 of record JAVTVY010017002.1, on the reverse strand, counting down.
ATTTCGGCGCCCTCTTGAGATGGGAAGCAAGATATACAGAAAATTAGCTGGCGATAGTTATGCGATTTGCATCTTTGGGAAGCTGGCGGAGACACGTGACAAAGTCGTAGTAAATATAGACCTCTCATTGCGTAGCGGACTCTTCAGCCGTCAGGAGAATTTGGTGTATTTTTTCGAAAATCAGATCACATTTGGATGATGTTGTTGTGGAAATCACTGGTCAGTTACACAATGTTTTCCGAACCTTCTATGTTTTGGCATGACAATCTTCCTGGGAGAGATAGAATTATTTTGATATATGTTATATGAATAGTTTCTGTGTTTAGAGCAGTATCAGATCAAGGCATCACACGTAGGGCTAAACACAGCAAGTCCCTAACCCTATCTGGCTTGGGGGGGAGGGGGTCGGAAAGTGCCCCCCCTAGTGAACTTTTCTCTGCTGCTCCTGAACGACAAAACCGAGGAGGCTGAAACTTAGTGACATTTAAGCTTATCTTATTGGGGTCATTTTGAGCCTATTATCGTATATCCCCGTGCAGAGGATCATGGCCAAAATGGCGGCCATGTGGTATCAGCGAAAGTCGTGTTTTTCAATCTTTTCGCTCCATTTCTTCACATTTTCCTTGCCTGAAAGGCGTTGAAGTATTTTATTTATGCAAAACTAATTATTCTATATTTTATTTTATTTTTTTCGAGAGAAAAATCGGAAAAATCAAAATTTCGAAAAATCGACCCCCCCAAAAAGGCCAAAAAATGGCTTCCGAGAAGATGACGTCACTGTGACGTCATCATGGCCGATTTTTTTACATTTCCCGGTAGAGCTTGAACCCAAGCAGTAAGTTTCAGCGCTCTAGCCTTAGTGGTAGAGAAATTATATAGGGGGGGGGGGGACTCTCCGCCCTCCCCCCCCCCAGGCTGCGATACACCCCAATCGCCCAGGCCAGGTAGGGATAAGATATTATAGTACACATCTCCCTTTACAGGAACCCATTATTAACGTCGCGTTTGCTTGATCCCTTACCCCACCCAAACCAGATTCGCACATTTAGATGACGACAGGTAATGCGACTGTAAATATAACGAACATTGTCCAATTTCCGGTGACAGATAAAGAAGCCTGCGTCCTGGCGTAAGGAGTTCGAAAATGACGCTCCTGTGCAACGACTCGAAGGCTGCACATTAAAAACCCAGCTAAGTCAAACAACGACTTGGTAACATTTCGTTCGAACGTTATAATCGAACTCTTCTCTCGTCGATAGACTGGTGAATTGTCGTCGAACATTCGAAATTAAAAAAAACAGGCTATTCGGTTAAGCAATATGAAATTAAATGTATTTGATTGCATATCACACTGTAGAAGACGAATAGGAAAGTCGCTCGGATATACCAGGATAATTATATCTGGTAAGGATTTTATGGCGGGAATAACATGTTATCTTGTTGGATTCAATGAAACCTCATGAATGCGTCGGCTTTCCACTCGATGTTGGATCCGGTTTTTTTTATGTATATTAGATCGGATTCCCTGTGAAAATCTTGTATTTTTATTTTTTTTTTAACATTTGCATTGACCAATGAAATGTTTCAGAACTTAAATATATTGATACCTTGCTACACTCTGGCACTCTTGTAAATCATCTAGCCATACCTGTGAACAATGTTGCAGAAAAAATAGTTGCCGCCCATAGCGGCGATGGGTGTGATGTCGAAGATCATGACCAGGTTAACGAAGGTACGGGGCAGGTCGGCGTGGAGGATATCCAATGCCTCTCGTAAGTTGTTCCTGTATGCTACTCCACCGTATGTGACCTATAACATGAGTAAATATGAGTATAAAAAATTGGCGCAATACCGACGTCCCGAGAAAAGAATGAGCGTAGGATGCCCTAATCGACGCGTGGGTGATCCATCGGAAATGGATATCGTTTTCGCGTTGACATTAATTAATAAATACTAAGATTGTGCTTCAGGTGGCTTCTAACAGAACCACCAAACTGAACAATTACTGAGTTGTACAAGCCTTTAAAAACAAAAGAAATTACCTGGACTATGGCTGTAAATGAGGTATTCCAGCATTGGTAATGTGAACAAATATAATTGTTTCCCAGCCTCAGCATATAGCTACCAGGACAATGACGTCATTTCGGCTGAATATTCGGGAATTTGGTGAATAGTATACTCTTTACAAAACTACAGAACAGAATGGCGTTGTGGCAGTGGAAGAGGTGTTAGTCTTTATCAGGGGTTCATCGCCTTTACGTTGGACAGTCGTGAAAGGAGGTGTTCGGTTTTACCGTATTTTTTTCCTTAGTGTGTTGCGTTTATAAACCGAAAATATAATTTCCTCTCATTTACTTTAAAAGTTATTAGCTTGATAGAGAAAATACTGATTTTTCATATTCTCAATTTTCACCGAGAATAGATTTGTCAAAAAAATATTACGAGTATTAGAAAATAAGCATTTGTTTGTTTTTGCAATTCTTGGCGATATTCTTGAAGGGAATTCCATTCATATATAAAATATGACACCTTTAACCAAAACGAATCTTACATATCGAAATGCGGTGGGTTTGATCCAAAATGATACTGAAGAATCGTTCTGGTTAAAGGTGTCATATTTTCATGATATTGAAATATGCCAAAACGCTTGTAATGTTCTGAGAGGGTGTAGTTCACCGCCATTCGGCACATGATTCCTCATTTTGATAATTGTAACAGCTGCTTGGCCGAATGGTTACAGTGTCGGACTACAGATTAAAAGTAAACCAACAATTTGGTTCGAATCCCCAAATACCCGAAAAAAAAAAATTCCATTTTTTTCTTTCTCTCTCATCTTCATCATTTCTTTTATCTAACAACCAGTCGGTCTCACACTCTAGCATTCGACCGGGTGCATTTTCCAGAGTATCAAGTTTGGGAAACTGGGAGGGAGGGTCTACAATCGGACTAGGTGGATATCATTCTATCAATAGTACGAATTTGCATGTTGATCGATATGAAAAACAAATGCAATCCCGTCATCATATCAGTAGAGAATCTGAAGCGGTTTACCGAGGATTCTGTCCCCAAAAATTTGCGATTTAAGTACTAAAATGAAATATTCTGAAAGACCATTTTCCGTTTTCAGGTCTTTGGATTACGGACGCGGATATTATTTAATGAACGATGGCTGAATTAGGAATGACGGACCAGATACTTGTTATTGATGTCTTTATTTATACATATAAAGCCAGCTGATCAGCAGTGAATTAGACCGGAGTGTGACCAGGTAACGTATGCTCTCGAACGTTTCGAAGACATGTTGCTCAGGTTCAAATTATATGGGGGAATTCGTACTGGGCTCATTTAATTTTTTTTTTTAACATATACTTTTTTTTATATCTGAATTGAAATTCGAAATGAATGGGAGAGGAGAGCAAAAGGGGAATAATATGAATGAATGTTACCCCATGCGATTGGAACCGCAACAGCACGACTCCAAATTGTCAGAGAGTAACGCGCTCTCGTCCACGATGCAGTCCGGCAGGTATCTCTAACTACATCGCTCACCATTCGATGTCGGGAAAATGATTTAATGAAGTTTAATTTCTTCATACAAAGACAATCCAATAAAGAAATACATCTACACGAAAAATATTCAGGTGTAAAACGTATTCTGGTTCCGTTCGATCTTCATGTGTTTACAGTAAGAGGAAAGCGTTGGGGGTTTTTTTTTAATACACTTTATGATGCTGTTATTTTAGAACTTTAACCCTACCTGGCCGGAGGGGCAAAATGGCCCCCTTACCAAACTTTTTCCGCAACGACAAAATATAGGCGGATGAAGCTCCGTGACTTTATAGATTATCATATTGGAGTCATTTTGAGGCTATTTGCATAACCCCCGAGCAGAGAATAATGGGCAAATTCAAGCTGGCGGCCATGTGGGGTACCAGAAAAGTGATGTTTTTGTCATATTTCTTCAAAATTTCTGCTTTTCCGCGATGAAAAGTGGGCAAAAACTGTTTATTTCACATCACATTAATATTTAGTAATTTATCACTCCGGTTTTGCGGAGAAATTGCACAAATAAAATATTCGGAAAATCTGAACGAAAAATCGACCAAAAATGCCGTTTATGAAAATGACGTCACTGTGACGTCATCAATGCGGTCATCTTGGATTTTTTTTACATTTTCTGGTAGAGCTTGACCCAAGGGTATAGTGTGGTAAGTTTCAGCCCCCCCCCCCCAGCTCAAGGGGTAGAAAATAATTAGGGGGGGAGGGGAGTCGGGTCCCACGACAGGTCCAAAAAGCCCAGGCAAGACAGGTTTAAGTCCCAGCGAGCGCCCGAAAATTAATCTGAGCGCACAAAGAGATGATGTGTTATTCCTACGAGGCTACCATCTGCAAATTGTCCGGTAGTCAGTGAGTGAGTCCATCCGAATCCTTTCGTCGGCAAAATAAGGAGAATTGTTGATTTTTTGCATGAAGGTGCATTAGGGGACTGTTACCAGCAAGTTCTGAGCTGGCCTACTTTTGATGAAAATTTCTGGTGATTTTTGGTGAAAATCACTGGTGATTTCTGACTTGGGCCGTACGCATCTTAATATAGGCAGGATTTCAACTTGGGGCGGGGGGATTTACAAGAGTTCAGTGCGTGTCGGAATCCTAACGCCTACCCTACTTCGGAGGTCATGTGACGTTAGTCACACTGTCATGTATGCAAAGTAAAAAAAAAATTTCATACAGTAGGTAAAATTTCAGTTTACATTTTATTTGAGGCCCATATATGAAAGATTAGAAAGAATAATCTGCTTTCATCAACCTTATTTAGCCGAACCATAGATTTGCTCTCATCATATGTCGCATATGATACTCAAAAACCATCCTCCCCACAGCGCATGCTTCATTTCGCAGGCTCATTTACCATCCCTGCCTCCAATAGCGGAAGTTGGCCTTTACTACGTTGCTATGACGTATTGAGGAAAACCCAGGTACGCGCGGTTCCGTTTGAATCCGACCGAACAACTTCTTCAGTGTTGCACATGAGCGAACTACTTTTCATATGTTCTGCCCAGATAAACAGGGAAAATAATCTCCAGATAATTCATTTTACCGCTAGGTCAACAGAGGTATTATGCAGACTTGAAAAGTAATCGAAATGTTCGGCAAACATCTATTTTTCTATATATGATGTCACTTCCGGCGATGTGCGCGAAGGCCCCGAATCCGGTCCAAAAATCTGACTGGTGGCTGGGGTGTTATTAGACCCACAGGGAGGTGGTTGCTTAAAACCATGCTCGTATGACAGACAGATGAAGAAATACATTTGTATATTGTATTGCTGCTGAATATACACTACTTTAGCCATGAGTAATTACGCTGTCACTCGTTCTTGGTACACTGTAAAGTTAGGCGTTAACTTCTTGAACGCCTCAAATGTAACACTTATTGAACGCGTAATTGTGTTCAAATTGTTTACTTCCATGTTCATTGTTGAACTTTAGCATTCAAACCATTAACGCATGTATCCAAATGCAGAGCGCATTGTGAACACTTATGTTAGGGTTTAGAATGCTATTGTTCAAACTTTGAATGCGCGTGTTAAAGTTGTTCAGTAATGCGTTCTGCATTCGAATGCCAAAGTTCAAAATTGAACATGGAAGTTAGCAATTTGAACACAATTACGAGTTCAATAAATGTTGCAGTTTAGGTGTTCAATAAGTAAACACCTAACTTTACAGTGTAGGTTCAGAATCTTTGGATCCAGATGCGTCAACTGACAGTTTCCATTTTCAGACACCTTCTGGAAACTAGTTGAAAACCGAGAAGAAGTAATCATTTTCAAAGCAAAGTCAATGTAATTAAGGATGTCTGCTGTTGGAATTCACTTTTTGAATAATGTGTGTTGTTGGATTCATAATTGTGTAATATGAGGGAAAATAGAGAAAAAAGTATAGGTTGGTGTGCATTTTTAAGCTGTAAACACTGTTTAATGGACTGACCCATGCTTCATTTGCTTACCCAGAAAACATAGGGAATAGCCCTGGTTTTGGAGCATATTCATGAAAAAAAAAATCATATAAATACTATTTAACTTTTTCTTATATTCTAACTGTTTGAATATAATCACAATGTCTATCAAAATTTATTAAATTAAATGAATGTTGCTGCGAAAAATTCTCGACTAGAACACTTTTAAAAGAAACCTCTTTCTGTTAACCAGGAAAGGGAGATAACCTCCAGCTAAAAACATCAAAAATGGCCGCCAAAGCCCAAAGCCACCTGCGGATTACGTTAAGGCTGGAATACGTACCTCATCGTGACACACAGCACAGAGATCGTTTCCGCCGATGAATAGTGTCACCAGCTTCCAGTCGTTATGGAAGTTAACACTGTTGTCGGCGGATATACGTGAGGTGATTAGCCGTGCTTGGTGAGGCATGTCACTGAAGATGAATAATAAAGTGACACATTAAAAATACGCAATTACAGAATTGTGTAACCTGATTAAGTCTTTCCCTCCGCCCGCCCCTCCTTATATACTGTTTCCAAAGAACATGACAAATGGGATACAGATACCAGGAGTGGTTATATGTACCGTGGGCGCACCATCTCCCTCGGGAATTTTTTCAATATGGTTTTTTTTCAGATACACCGGGTTACGTTCTAGCATAATCCGGTTTGCTGAACATTCGGTGGTGGGTGTGGCCTAGACAAGCACCACCGTGATCCCCCCCACTATCATGAGCTAAATTTCAGTTTCCGAACTAGCTAGTTTCTAGCTTCCATTCAACTCACTACTCATATTTGACGTAACTACATGTAATTGTGTAATAGGGTGCTTGAGAATTGATACTATTATGCCCCCAGAATCTAATATGGCTGCCATATTGTTTAACATTGGACATTTCCCACAACTCGCAGCATATTCTTAAAAATGAGCGTTTTTCTGTTTTTCTGGGTATCCTTGCATTTACCAGGTTTACCCCATGCTGAGGCGTTTTCTCCATCAGACGTCCACGATGCTCATCCATTAACACCAGATGAGTTGTTTGAGCTGGTCTACCATCACAGCTCCCGAGCTAGCGTATCTAATTCCGCTTAAGCCGGCGCTAGGGGCCGTGTGGATACTTCATAGTCTCCACATGAACATCTGCAATAAAAGCGCGGCTAGGATACTCAGGCTACGTCCGAGATTCCACAGTATTCTCGGATCTGAATGTGAGGTGCCGAGGGAAGCTTTCCTGTAGTCATATGACGTTCGCAAACACCCAACGCTAAGGAAAAATATAAGACTCAGTCGCACTCCTCCCCACACTTTTGAAATGACAAAAATCGCTCAGCAACATATCTTTGACCTGGCCTGCACCTCTATTCCACCCATATTCTACTGCCAAACAAGCAGATATTGGAAAGACATGCAACAAGCTTTCCAGAAATGATAGTCTACATAAATCCCCGAGGGCGGTGGGGGAAGAATTTCGCCTATGGGCACATGGACTGATATGGAAACTTGGCATATACATTACTGTGATTTCCTCGAGCTATAGCACTGATCACATGAATTTTGTTTAAGGTTACAAAATAATGGCCATATTTTAAGGCTACTTGAGATAAGGCACATATGGTTTCGATCGAATCAAACTGGCTCGTGCCATAACTTGCCAGCGAAAAGATCGTTCTTCGTGTGAGAGACAACGGAGCAAACATATCTACGGTGGAGAAAACTTAGGCACATAGCAAGTATTGTTTTCATGTCTGGTTTGTAGACATGGTGGCATGATCCTTTCAACATTGAATCACCGGGTGCACGTCACGATTTCGCATGCAGGCTAAGATCGCAGTACGTTTTGAAGTGAGCATGTTTTTGAATTCTAACCAGTGCGGTTTCTTATACTGGTCCACTATTTATTCGTGCTTTAGAAACCAAAACCAAAAGTAGCTACGCTATTCGAATAACAAGTCGAAACATAACTGATCGAAACAATGAGTCGGTGAATTGCTTGTAGTTACTCTACGGAAATCCCGAGTATCTGAAATCATGGATTGGATAATAATATTGACATGAAAACTGTCCCATCTTTGAAAAAAATCCTGGTTATTATCGAGCGATAGTTAATATGCCCGATGGTGTTTTAGATAGATTACATATACGCCTACACTTTCATGGCGTTTAGCCAATAAGAGCCACAATACATGTAATTTATTAAGCCTTACTGCGAGGTGTCACCGGGACTGGCCACATTCAGTTTAGCTCCAGAACTCGTGACCGAACCGCTACCAGTAGAGAAGCCTCTTATATATGGGTTGTATTTCCTCAGCATATCTGAAATCCAAAGGAAAAAGTTCAGTTTAGACGTCAGACACCACCAGTGTTTACTAACATATTACGAAGCTGCGCATCTGAAACCCCTCGGCTGGGGTCATTCCTCTTTTGATGTATCGATGATGTATATTTTGTAATGAACAGTTGAGTGGTACCGGTATCAGAGATATGGATCATTTAATGATTTTTTAAATTAAACATGGTCACCAAGGTTTCCACCCAATCAGGGAAACCGATTGGGTATATTCTTGAGGTATCGAGGATGTCTACCGACTGTCGTTTTGAACAGTTGAATGGTATCAGAGATATGGATCATTAAAGGCTTTGCATACATTAAAGATGGTCGCTAAGGTTTCCGCCCAATCAGGTCCCGATTCAATGGGACCAGTATACGAGTTGTCAGAGCATTTCCATCATAGCTCTCTAGATTTGTATCTAATACCGCTTATGCCGGTGCTAGGGGCCGTGTGGTCATATCATCCATGTTGTCACATGAACAGGAACAATAAAAGCGTACCTGAGATACAACACATATCACGAATCGTTAGATTCTTGGTATGTGCTTTAGAATAGGTTGACCAGAAGACTATTCTGTGAAGTCATATGACGCAGTCAGTATGTCGGCACCTCTTCCCACTTCCCTTATATGTGTTGTAATTTAAGTCATGGTCATATGTGTGTGTGTGATACGAGTTTATTGTGTCTAGAGAGAGTCGGTCTTATGATATAATGTTGAGGAGAAGGGTGTGACGGATGCACGACGACGATACCCGACGGCCAAATTGGTCGGGGTAAAACACTGAATCTTTTAACATCGTCTTGCGTACCGAGACCGCTAAGACCACCACAATCCATGCAGGTATCAAATTATTACGAAAAATCAATCAACACGAAATCGTGCCTTGTGAGAGAGAACTGGTTAACAGTTATCCATTGTTAACTGGTTAACAGTTATCCATTGTTAACTGGTTAACAGTTATCCATTGTTAACTGGTTAACAGTTATCCATTGTTGTCAGCTGCTAATTAGATCCATATGCACGAAAACTATTCTTTCAAGAAAAAACACCCCCTCACCCATAAGAAATTTCAGTAGATATGAAATAATAATGACTCGACAGGATAATTGGTTTGTCTCGACTGATCTGTTATCGAAATACAAAGATTGATAATAGGTTGAAACACCAATTATTAGGATCTTTTAGACTCAATATCCAAAGTTCCACTGGGTTTTTGCTTGAATGTAGACTAAAAAATATGGTAATCAATTGGTCTGAAATTTTGGGGTGGGTGGACCTCCCCTCTCTTGGTGCGCTGTAGCGTCTTTGAAACATCCTGAATCCCATTGTTTATTTTCATTAGATCGCGACCGTTTTCTTATTGATCGTTAGCAGAATTTGAAGAAAATAGCAACTTCTGTACAAAATGGTAACTTATTGTAACTGTCCATGGGGGTCGTTCAGCTGTAGGGTCAGCTGTAGGAAGATCGCCTGATATGGCCCTTCCCGAAAAGTCTCTGATCTCCCCTTGAATAATGCCGCTCTTTAAGGTTAGAAGGTCATTCTTCCCAAAGGCACCCGCAATTATTTTGAATAATATATTGATAAAGTATTCCAGAATATTTGTTTAAAAAACTGTTTATATTTTTACATAAACCAGTAGATACTGCATATGTGTACATTAGAAACACACTTTTCTAGAAAAATAGAAAATTTAATTGCTAAAACTAATTGTGAGGGCCTTTGGTACTTACCGGAAGTCCTCTGCACCAACACGCCCCTAGTGGAACAAGGGAGATAAAACCCTTTCCCAATTGGGCTATATTGGACTGACTCGTGTATATACAGATATCGCCTTACTTGCTAGAGTAGTGGTTCCGCTGTCCAGGCTATGATCTCCGCCAATTCTGAAAAAAATGGCAAATCTAAACTGATAACGATTGATATAAAGATCACTCTATGTTGTCCTGAGCTGTCACTAATAGAATTTCTGTCGTCTTAAACTCCTTGGTATGCAGAATCTTCTAACGTTTCACAATGTCACAGAAATCTTAAACTCTCATACATGGGAATCAGTGCATGCTGTAAACACAATCGAACGACTGATGAGAAAGTCGTCTTGACGGATGTTTAGAGGGTGGCTGCTTAAGATTGAAATGTGCGTTGATTTAGATGAGCATGAATTACAGTGATTTGAAGATTCATTTCAGATTTAAGATAAATATCTGCATATGTAATTGTAAATTTTAACAAAACAAAAATAGTACGTACGACCAGGAAACGCCCCTGTACTCCGTTAGCACTCCAATAATAGTCCAGGCCCTGGCTCCGTTAGCTGCCTGGAAGTAAACAATAAATGCAGCGTTCTCCATAATTTCATAGATTAAACAATTCTTTCTCATACACCATTTGAAGTCTATTTTCATGGCAGACATGCTATGTTATATTTCCTACATAAACAAGATCCTCATTGATGTACTCTACTTAGAGTTAGAAGTTCAGAATGTGTAGTATTAATTTAGATAAACCTTGGCCGTGGATTTACTTTTCATAAAATGATGGCAATGGCTGATCAAAGCAATGTTTGTCAAAAGATTTTTTATATATATCAGTTCCTCTCGTGATGATATAACTGCAAATAAGACCTAATATATACTCACAGTGATGGAATCTCCCATTGCACCAATCACCTTGAAATCCTCCACACGCAGTTCGTGAACTGTTCAGCGGGAAGAACGGATATGGTACGATATCAAGAGAGAGAGAATTAAAGTAAACTTCGCGTTCTTTCAGACATAATAATAGTCTACATATCGGGAATTCGGCAAAGCGAAGACACCCCAAGTAGACTGCATGGTAGACGTTGAGACTCAAATATGTGGTTTGTTTTCCGTGGGGAACAAACTCAGATATCTTCTATCCATCTTACCGAAAACTTGCCTACAGTTGTATTTATTCCTGGCTTAGTGATATTTGCTAGAATACTTGACCACAGCGCGACTCTGACAGAGAAGTATTTGGAACTGGCTGCAACCAAATTTGGTGATACAAATCGCATGATTGTTGAGAATGTGAAATATATGTAGACGATATTGGTGCTGCTCTTTGAAACATCTGTCAACGTATTTAGCCCAAGCACTATGTATCAGAGGCCTCCATTCGAATGTAAAGGGAAAATACAGACCTAATTACAGACGAAGGAAATCGGGTTCATAATAACGACCGGAATATGCAACCGTCTTGCTTGTTTCTTTTATCAGGAGACAATATTTCGAAAACAATAGATCTCACGGAGAAACTTTGCATCTGATCTAAACTCACTTTGTGTCTCTGTATCTGTGTGTTCCGAGTAAAACAAAAAATACGTATCTGGTGTGTTACTTTGTTCTTGGCGTCAGGATTTGAGAAGCCTACGTCATCGACTCCATGGAATTTGTCAGAATTTAGATGCTCAACTTGACTTCGCAAAGATTAAATGCTATGAAATCGCGGACAAGAAATATGTTAAGGTTGTATTTTTTCTTTCATTAAAATTTCAGATATAGATGTCTAGATGGTGGCAATCTAGTACGACTATATGAAATTGGGGATGTATATTGCATACATTGGTACACAACAATTATAACCTGTTAGAACACACCTAATGGATTTGAATAAATGAAATTAGTCTCCTAAGCTTCTGAATTACTACTCAGATAGCAATTTCTCTATTAAACTCATTTCTGGCAGCAATATATTGTAGTACTTTAAAAAGAGAAGTTGTTGTATCGTTCTATCCAGTGAGTGAGTGAGCGAATAGAATTTAACGTCGCTTTCAACAATATTTCAGCTATATCGGGACGAACCAACTATAAGCACCACCCAGCCGAGTTGCGTTCCTGCTACCTGTACTTCAAAAAAGAAATCTTGCTTTAAAGCAGCATGGAACCAGACACCTTCCATCTACCCTATAAAACACCGAGGACAGAACATAAGACACAGACAGGACGTTTAAATGGCGCAATAAAGGCAAGAGAGGGAGAGAGAATTAAGGTTTAACGCCGCGTTAAAGCAATAAAAACAATGATATTACAGTGCTAGAAATCACATTATCAAGTTCCTGTTGCTTCTCAGCAAAATGTATTGAAGCAACAGGAACTGTGTTCTATCCAACATAATATTGTCTCAATATGTTGACCTTTAAAGGTTATACAAAATGGTCTCAAAATCTGTTACTTTTTGGGCTAAATTGTTGTAGAGGTGATTATATAGACTTGTTTTACATTTTTGTATGTTTTCAAACTGCCCAAGGTTGGAAATAGCAGCAGTAAAGTGCGACAATTTCATGCCCCTTTCAAAACGGCGAAAGCTGTGACCGGTTAACCTGTAACGTCACAACCTGATTACGATCTCGCTCAAATGCCTGTTGTGACGTCAAAATGTCAGCGACATCACGCTAGAACTCTCACAGTTGGGTGAATCTTTCGTAACAACGCCCGACGTCATAGACTATGGCGTTTAGGGCGCAATCGTAATCAGGTTGTGACGTCATGCACCAAAGGTCACGGCTCCAATACGTTTCCTCCCACATGTGTGCTATTCGTGTCCTAAAACCCACTTCGACGACATTATTCGAAAAAAAATTACTAATTTGTTGTTTGGAACACTACTGGGTATGTTTTAATGCAAAGTAGTATAGAGTCATTTGGTATAACCTTTAAGTCATTTCTAATTATGCTCTGATAAAGTAGTTTGCATCTAATTCGCTGATCGGATTTTTCATCCATATTTTAAGTACGCGCTCGTCAAGTTTCATTCTTATATTGGGTTCTTAGATATTGCATTTTCCGGTTGTCAGAACTTAGCCACCTACCTTTGACCCCTGATATCGGGATAATGGCACTCTGCTCTCTTTTAGCAATGGACGTGAACATATATTATGGACGACGGTTGGATAGGCTATCAATATCGACTCTGTTGTTTGTATCGGGAATAAATCAAATTTCCCATAATTGTTCCTGTTCGCTGGGAAACATTATCACAGGGATCATTTCGGTTTCTTGTGATGTTTTTAGAAATATGCAGCTTTCTTGTCAGTACGCCAGCATCGTTTACCATCACCCTTTTAATTTTGCGTTTGCTTTTACATTTTGATAAATGGTTAAGAGTTATACATTTTCAAAGTATTGGTGAGTGTGTATGTCACTATAACTGTGCTTTAAACCAGACCCAATTGTTATACCACCTGCGCTTTCCCACTCCACCTACATGTAAGATTATATGTTATCATCTGGATTAAACTATCACGAGGACAACAATATATTCTCAGCACGAAATACAGCATGATTTATGTCCACATAGTTTGGAGACGATATTTCCCTCTAGGTACAATAGCGTTGTACCGTGTTGTTCGAAACACTATATTTGAGGCACAGAAACACCGATACAAAGGTTCCAAACACTGGTGTTTTGAAACCCCATAACGCGGATTTGGATGTTTATTCATCGATTCTCAAGTTAGATCTATCAAAAACGATATACCGGTACTGTAATGATCAAACTATCGCAAGAAATTAGCATAACCAGATAGTCTTCAACTACGTGATACCGGTAATTAATTGTTCAATTTACCGTTGTTATTTTCTTGAAATTCCCAATCTAGACTCTGGGAAGTCAGGTTTTTCGAAATACCACTTACGGCATTTCGAGATAAGGGACATAAATTTGTGGCATTATTCAAGGTACACCTAAAAGGGATGTCGGGGCCCTATCTGCCCCGAAGGATGGGGACGGTGTGCTAAAGTACCCGATTCACAATGTTTTAGAGAATCCCCACTATCATCCGAAGGTCATTGAGATACGTGTCTTCAGTGGTTTATTTAATGGAAGACTTATTTGAAGTTTGAATAAAAGTACCTACACTAAGTAAGGATTACTTTACCCTGTTATAGATATCCATGTTTGGCGTAACATCCAGAAAGTGATTTTCTATAATTCTTTCTGACTACCGGTACATGCTGTTATGCTTGTTCGCCGTGTCATCTGTGCTATTCATTTAGCACCACTATGACATTTTGAACAACCTCATTTTGTTCGTATCTCGAACTACCAAAATTGCATGCTATCCTGCTGCAACGACATATGGGGTTTTGAAACCTCATACCAAATAATGTTTTGAAACCCATAATCTGGTTGCAGCTGGGTTTCACCCACTTCTGGGGGTTTGAAAACTTCCTTTTTACAGTGTATGAACAAGGATGGAAGTAATTCCAAAAATGGTAGTCATTGTGATATAATATTCTATAATTCGGCTGTGATTATGCTATCGCCAGGAAAACATATGAACATTTAGAGTATATACAATCAGCTATATATATACGTTTCAACAGAAGTAGTAAATGTACAAGCCAGCAGTAGAGTTCATCAAACAATGATCAAACAATGGTGGAAGATCAGTGAGTACCAATTCAACCGCACAAGACAATATAGATGATGCGAAACATGTTAACTTATCAATAAGGCCCTTAGATGCCATTACTCCATGGTTTAATTTGGCGGTTTTATCCTCAATAGCAGATGCCTCTTTGAACAGAAGTTGGTTCCAGTTCTTAGCGTGATCTATTATTTTAACATTAGGTACTAACATATGAGTGGACAAAGCAAATTGGTTTCTTTCATCTACACGATCTGGTATAGCCATATTTTCCTGACGGTGGCGTAATCATAGCCAAAATATAGAATATTATACCACAATGACTTCCATTTTCGGACTTACTTTCCTCCTAGTTTATGTAAAACTAATCTGTGGGAGTAATGGATTCCATATATGAACACCGTGAAAATCTGGTATGACTCGACGTTCATACAGTTTCCAGCCCTCGGGTTATGCAGAATTTGACTCAAATTTAGATTATGAAATGTAGCGCCGAATATCTCACACTTTTTTCAAAAGATTTACTATTTTATTTTATGTTATTTCGATTCGGAAATAATTCATTATGGATAAAAGGTAACGATTAAGTTCACTACTTGACGGGTGTCATCTGTTCAGTTAAACAAGATGTTTGTGTTATAATTATAATTACCACTCCCCTCACAATTAATACACATCTTACCAGAATCCGGAATCGGGTGGGGATGCTGATTGTTATGGCAATGGAAGGGTTTCGGGAAAGCTCTAGTCTGAAAATGAAAGCAACCTATTATTTACAAGCAATGGCAATAAGCAGTATTCAACGTAGAGACACGAATACACTATCAGACGGATATGGTCAGTCTGACCAAATATGTCATATCATAGCACTGACTTGGCCGACTGTAATTCGTATCAAATATCCCGCCTGGCCATCGCGTTCTTGACCACTCCTACCACACTTACCATGGTCAACCAGGACATTTGGCATCAGACTACAGTTAATCACTTCCGGGTCAGTGCCCACGACCTACATTGTTTAGAAATTTGAGTGCAGATCTTTATGGATTTTATGAGCTGCGATTTTTCAGCATTTCTGATACATCGGATATTTCAACTTGCAGATGAGGCTTCAAACTTCCTGGTGTTGATTTGGGCCACTTTGGGAAAAGCATGGTGGATGGAGACATGATCAGTGAAGGATGAGAAGGCTCCCTGTTTACAAATTGAATGACATTCTGTAGCACCAATCAACTGTCAGTGGCGGGAATTTGAAATTTCCATGGTCAACATCTGTCAAGACTTTCACAGTTAGTGTCCCACAAGGTGAATATTGTCATGCCAAGTGGATTTATGCATCGGTAGTTTTCTGATTTTTTTTGTGATTTTTTATACTAATACATAACAAGTAAAAAAATTAATAGTGGGCTGGTGCCATTTGGTCATATAAAGTAGGTCAGCCATGTCTCTACCATATAATGTTTGATCAGAGTGACCTTGCATTTCTGACAGTGTGGCGTGATAATAATGAGCGTGTGGTGTCACAAAGCAATATTTCTCGAATTATTTCTGGCAATATAACCATCAGAATATAATTTACCAATCCATCTCTGATTGGTTGTGTGTTTTTTGTGTGCACGTACAACCGCAATTTTGGTCGAAAGGTCATGAAGCTTTCTCAGGACAGTATTGGGGTCAATGACGGCAAGGGAATCCAAAAAGAGCATCTTACGCCTATTGAGAACCAAAATTTTTCTTTGGGCAGAGAGCTCTAAAATCAAAAGGGGCAATTAACGCTCAGTGGAGATCGGGAACATGAAAAATGCATTTTACATGTTTGCTTGTTTTGTTCGTATCCAACCTACAGCCACAGTTATGGTCGAAACTTCGTCCTGAGATCAATGAGGGCAAATTGAAAGAAACAAGCAGCCAGAGGATGCTAGTTCCCCGTCGAAATGGCAGCGATATTGTTGAGCGTTGTGGGTCTAAGGGAATATACATGAGGTAGGAAACTGCTACTTCATAGGCGTATGAAGAGGAAGGGTCCTTCTGCCTCCCCAAGTTTTGAGATGAACTCAGAACGGCTAACTGAACGTTGATTGCTGCTGTAATGTAGTTTCCACGCTGTGAAGCACAGAAATTATGCGACCTAGATGTAACCCCAAGCGACATCTGATGGCATGTATCTGCATTCCACATTTGAGAAGAATCCGGGGAGAGTCCTCAAGTTATTACCCTGAAACCAAATTTAGATTTTGACACCAGGGGGTACCCCCTGTAGCCGCAAATGGGCTAAACGCAATCTCAAGCGACATCTTATGGCATGGTATATTCATACCAAATTTAAGAAGAATCCGATTAGCGGTACTCAACTTATTACCTGGAAACAAATTTGGGATTTTGCCACCAAGTGGCGCCACCTGTAAGCAGAAATGGGTGAAACGTTATCGCAAGCAACAACTCATGGCAATGTACATGCATACCAAATTTGGGAAGAATTCGTTCAACAGTTCTCAAGTTATTGCCCGGAAACCAAATTAAGAAGTTGCTACCTGTACGCGCAAGTGGGCGAAACGCAATTCCAAGCGACATCTTGCATGGCATGGTATATAAGCCACGCAGGAGCCCCAAGCCGATGTCTGCTATTCTAGCAAATGCCAGGTGCGTACAGAAAGCTGGGTGAATACCACAACGTATAACGGCGTGAACGTTAAGAAAGCATTTGTTGATAGTTTGTATCATCGAAGAAAATCATAAAATCCTGGGGTTTCTTACCTTTGGCCTCGTGAAATTTCTCAGGTGTTCTTGCCACATTTCGCGCAGAGTCTCGTTGTATTCCATTTGCTCAGCAAGGCGCTGCATTACTATCTCTAGTTTTGCAAATGTATCCACCGATGCTGTCAATACAAAGAAAAATTATCAATAAGTGCGATCTTTGTCTTTGCACCCTCAGTCCATTTACGGCAAAAAATCACCTCAGTTTGACACTACCTAGCTGCCTAGCTTGATACAGCGACATCAGTTTAGAATGTTATGAACTCTTCATTCATCAGATGTAACTTAACATCAAATTATTAGCAGGACCACCTCTATAATGTAATTATCAATATTAACCCTATCTGACCTGGGCTTTTTTGGACCTGTGCAGGCCTGGGGGCATTTCGGTTCCCCTAAATAGAACCTAAATTATTCTAAATAGAATAAATACTAATACTAGTTATTCTGCCTCTTAACTTTGCCACTTCTTTACCCCATGTTTCCATATCCGTCCACAGCTTGGCGACCATTTCACATTCTATAAACAAATGTTCAATTGTTTCTCTTGTTTTCCCACAGAAATCACAAAGATCATTTTCAGCTTCACCGATTTTGAGCAAAAAAGATTTAGTACATAATATACGGTGCAGGAATCTGAGTTGTAAGTCCTTTAATTTAGTAGAAAATGTGCACCGTGTGGTACTTGTGTATGCATCTTCCCAAAGTATTTTCCCGTTTTTTTTAAATAGTTTTCCCATTTGGCACAAGCTGTGCGGCGATATGATTTGTATCATAGTATCTCCTACATCCCTTCACTTGCCTTACCAATAATTCTAAATATTGGGTGATACGGAGATGACTTGGGTTGACTTGAGAATAATTCACTTCCAGGTCATCTTTCCATAGCTGCGGTATAGATTTAATTAATCTGTTGTAATCTAAGAAGGTCCCTTTCATTCCATATATTAGTTTCAATTCATTAAAGTTCATTATTTTACCTTC
Organism: Hanleya hanleyi; assembly: GCA_036873755.1. Classification (NCBI taxonomy): domain Eukaryota; kingdom Metazoa; phylum Mollusca; class Polyplacophora; order Lepidopleurida; family Hanleyidae; genus Hanleya; species Hanleya hanleyi. The sequence continues at coordinate 30,114 of JAVTVY010017002.1, read as the reverse complement.
TCTGTTAATAAGATCTCTTACATTTTTTTATTCCAAGTTTGTACCAGCTTTTTATGAATAAATTAGAATTTTGAAAATGACTATTGAACCATAACGGTTTACTATATATATGTGCTGTGCGTTTTACTTTCATTGAAGTTTGCACTCAGTACAATGCCTCGAATGTATCTTTCCAAAAAGGATTATCAATATTATGTGTTATTACTTTGGGACTCGGTTACATATTTTATCAAAGTATTCAGCCACCCTGTTTTGCCACTTCCCTTTAAGTAGAATTAATTTTTCTATCCACGATGTCTTCAATGACTGAATAAACTGCTTCAAATTGGTCATTCTCAGTATTTATAGTCTTGTGTCAATATAACCCTCTTTATCCTATTAGTTCCCCCGTTCCAAATGAATTGAAAGAGAATGGTATTTAACTCTTTTATATCATCGTCAGGTGGGTTGGGTAAGGCAGGAAGAGATGTAAGTACTTTGACAAGGCTAGGGACTTTACAATCGTTATTTCCCCAAATACAGTCACTTTTCTGAGCTTCCATCTGGATAATTCATGTTTCAGAATTTTGAGTTGCGATAAGTAATTCATCTTCCAAATATCATGGAAATCAGTGGAACAAAGTTTTATCCCCAACACCGTAAGTTCATTTACCCAAGCTAGCTTAATATCATGACATAATTTTGCTTGTAGACTACTCAAAGATTCAATCCACATTGCATTTGTTTTCTCCACATTTATTTTTAAACCAGAATATTTATAAAATTAGTCTAAACATTTTATGGCTTCTCGGAGAGATTCTTCTGACCCGTCAAGGATTAGTTGAGCATCGTCGGCATATTAGCAAATTTGTATTCGGTATTATTTATGACAATTCCTTTAATGTTTCCATTATCCCTAATATTTTTACCCAAAACCCCTCGCACAATAGAAGTAAGTATAGGAAGATATCGAGTACCCCTGTCTACACCCCCTGGTTATATCTAAAAATTGATGAAAATTGTCCGTTTTGAATTTTGCAACTCTGTATGTTTGTATAAAATAGCTTCAACCAGTTTCGAATCGACTCGCCAAAATTAAAAACTTTAATGCTTTCGTGTATGAAATCCGAAGATATGAAATCGAAAGCATTTTCAAAGTCGATTGATAGTAACAATCCTGGTATCTCCCTGATTTTAGTTTCAAACAATACGTCGTATAAGAGTCTGATATTTTCCCCTATTGATCTCCCTGGGATGAACCCCTTCTGATCTTCACTAATACGTTTGTTAAGTTTGATTTTTGATTTGTTGGCAATACGGGTCGAAATGAGTTTATATCCGACACTGAGAAGCGAAATTGGGCGCCAATTTTTCTATAAATTTCTTGGTTTATTTGGCTTTGGTAGACATGTGATGACTCCTCGGCGCTGAGTTCCCTTTTTTCTTTTAACTAGAATTAACTGATATCAGAACAAATCCCCCCATTTGTTTTCCAAAACATTTTGTAAAATTCAACTGGGAAACCATCTAAATCAGGACTTTTGTCATTTTTGGAAAAATAGTTCGTTGGGAATTTTAGTCCGCCAAAACTTGTTCTCCTAACACCCAGGATTTTGTAATTTTAGTATCTCGTATGGAGTAGGTCGTTTAATATGACTGGTATTCCTTTGGAGTGGGTTGTTTAGTATGACTGGTATTCCTTTGTATTGTGTCGTTTAATATGACTGGTATTCCTCTGGAGTGGGTCATTTAATATGACTGATATTCCTTTAAAATGGGTCGTTTAATATCACTGGTATTCCTTTGGAGTGGGTTTTTAATATGAGTGGTGTTAAATTTCACACGGGAAGTCAAGGTAATATGTCAAATCAGTGGTAATACTTCGTTTGGTTAATGCTTATTGAAAGATATAAATGGTTTCAAAAATAGAAGTTCCAATGGTATAACCAGTGTTTTATTATATGTTACATATTAACACGAATAGCTTGTTAATGATCAATAGAAAGGTATTCGAAGAGCTCATTAAAATGCGCAGGCCAAAAAGTTCGTCTGTTCGATCCGAACATGACTTTCAATAAATTTTGGTCAAGTCTCAAATGTCACCACGGTGAATTTTTGCAGATGTATTTTATTGAAATCTTTCTGTGTCCAACTTTGACGTGGAGGCTTGCTCGACTCGTCTTAATAGGTCATCAGCTAACTTGCTTGTCGTTTTTTTGTGGATTCAAATATATTTTTTGTGGATTCGAATATTTCATTTCAACAGCATCGACCAAAATTTACGAGTGGTTTATTTAATGTCTTGACATACTAAATAAATTTACTTGATTTGGGGCTTTTTATGAATTATTATTTCTTTCGCACACTTTGTACGTCTTAATCGCTGTTGATTTTGAAAATCAAAGAAATTACTACTCACCGTGGCTAAATGCCACACAAAGTATTAAGACAACTCCAGGTAACATATTCGTCTTGAGAGTCCGACAGTCGTTAGGTCTCTGAATATAGAACTAGTTTATTACTCAGTATCAGTATTTAACCCGCGCAATTCCGTTTTTTCTCCGCACTCTTCCACATTAGGGTACATTCGAAATTTCTACATTTAAATGTTGTAACACAGAGTGAATATTCTTCGCAAAGGAATGCATCCTTTCCTTACCCAAAATTAAGCAATATTATATATGACAGAATCAAACAAAAAAAATCACTAACAAAACAAGTAACTCACAAGGATTGTCGCCTCTTTGCAGGATGGGGGTACTTGATATATTGATTTTGAGTCATGTCCGAATTCCAATATGGCCGACAGACACTTGTCTCGCTGTATCCTTCCCCATTCGATGTACAAAGTTCACTGAATACGAAGGATGTTAGCTTACCAGGCCTGGGAGTGGAGGGGGCCCCCAACACACACACCAAACTTTCTGCGCTATCTCCAGAACGACAAAAATAAGAGCTGACACTCCGTGACTCTACAGTTTATAATATTGGGGTCATTTTGAGCCTATTTGGATAACCCTCCTAGTAGAGGATCATGGGTAACTTCAAGATGGCGGCCACGTGGGGTACCAGAAAACTAATGTTTTCGTCATTTTTCTTCAAAATTTCTGCTTTTCCGCGATGCAAAGTGGGCAAAAACTATTTTATTTCACATCACATTAATATTTACTAATTTATCACGCAGCATTTTCGGACAAATTGAGTAAATGAAAAATTCGGAAAATCTGAGCGAAAAATCCACCAAAAAAATGCTGCTTTTCAAAATGACGTCAATTTGACGACATCAAAGGGATCATCTTAGATTTTTCTTAATGTTGAGCGTAAACGAGGAAGCAACAAGTTCCATTTTTCAAGTGCTTGATATGACCCTGCAGGGAATTGAACTGCATCAGACAGTTAAAGTTTAGCGCTGGGTCGTCCTGTATGAGTTACATCTGAAATTTGAATATTTCATTTTCACCGTCCGAGGAATAAATATTTGGTAGTTGAGTGCATACATATCATTTTTATGAATGGAGAGATTACCAAAAGTAAGGTTAGTTAAGTGCTTCCTGGATGTATATATTTGCCAAAATTTCCTTAAGCTGACCATCTTTATATGATTGCCATTGAATTACAATAGTTTTTTGTGATATTTGTTCAATCTCACACTAAACATTTGACCGAATAAACATGTAAGCGGGTGAAAATGTTCGGTTTCATACTAAAAATGGGACACAATATGGCGAAATTAATTAAAAAAATCAAATGTAATCCCTATACGACGATTCAATGGTAACCTGCAGCCAGTTTTTTTTCTAATCAGACCACCTGGCATTCATCTTGAATTGTACCGTCTTCTCTACTATTTCTTCGCATTATATCCACACATAGCCACAGCATGAAACTGATTTCTCGCTATCTTCATCAATTGGCTGTAGCGGATCTGGCTAATATCCCACTAGATGCCAGGAGAATGGGCATCATCTGCGAACCAGTTGTGCAGAGCAGACATGAGAAAGCGTCAATTCCGACATTCGTCAATAATGGAAAGACCTATTTCGTATGACAGTGCTAATTCCTAATGTACATGAAATATAAATAATAAAAACACAAGATGGTTTCATACAAGTCCCATTATTCTGAAACGCCACCAGAAGTATAGTGGGAAAAGTTTTCCAACGAGAATTGTTTAAACTCCTCCATAGTAGGATATACGAGAATAGAAGAATAGTGGTTAATGTATTATTGATCAGTTTACTAATTATGCACTATATGTATATCATATATAGGGAGTAGAGGACGTTAAGTTCCATGTACTTATGGGGCTATAACATGGTGATTTGTTGAATTTGTCACAGCAGGCAAAACAAAATCTGACACAGAAGAAACATTTTTGAATATTATTAGAGGTAGGAGAGTGCAAAGTGCTTCGGATGTTGAAGAGTATGCTTGTGATACCCTCAAAATTCACCCGTATTCACTTTCAACAATAGGTCAAACTTGTAAATGCATTATAGATGAACTTCCAACAATACCCCCCAGGATTCCCCACCTGATTCCCCACACCCATAGGGTAGGAAGGGTTCAATAAATCTGTTGTACCACTAATATTTTCTAAAAAAGCATGATGACACCTTTTGTTATTACATATTCAACAAGAATCATATGTGCTTATTATATTATTCAGTATTATAGCACCCGAATGATATGCATACTTATGGTTGTCAACTATTTTATAGCTATAAACTACACGTACATGTATCTATAAACAGATAGACTGGTGTAAACTGCGACCGATAAAAGCCATATGTTATGAATAAAAAGACCACCGATTTCTCGTTCAAGAATATTCAGATAAAATAGAAATAACAGTTTATTACATGCGTTCTAGGAGCCCCGGATGTATCTTTCACATGCTTGGATAGATTTAATTCATTAGGATCATTTATTCAACAAGAACCTTTAAAACGTCCCATTCTTGACTGTGGTATTTTCAGTAAGCATTGATAAGGCGATCGTAAAGATCTCGAGAGCTGGTATTCTTCTAAAATGGTACACCTGTCCAGAGCGATGTTACGAATACCCTCAAAACCAAAACTAATTGATTTGATCTCAATTTATATGACACTGGTAATGATTAAGACTAATATACATATCTTTAGTGAACACCTTTGTAAACGTTCAAGTGCAGTGATAACACAAATATTGCCAATAATCCGTACATTAGAACAGTAGTTAAAATGCGGTAGAATACAACAACAATCGACTTAACCCTAAATAGCCTGGGGACAACACTTTCCGCACCCTCCCCCCCCCCCTCCCTTTGTCCTTTGTTGGTGTATTGCTTCTATCTCCGGATCGACAAACACTTGAGAGCTATCAATCCGCGACCTATTTGCATAACCCCCCAAGCAGAGGATCATGGGTAAATTCAAAATAGCGACCATGTGGGGTACCAGAAAAGTGACGTTTTCGTCATGTTTCTTCAAAATTCTTGCTTTTCTGCGAGGAAAAGTGAGCAAAATATATTTTATTTCATATGAGATTATTATTTACTAATTTATCATGCAATTTTTGCGAAGAAAACACATAAATAAAAAATTCACTCTGACGTCATTATGGCGGCCATCTTGGATTTGTTTACAAGTTTGTGGCAGGTTTCAGCCATCTAGCTATAGGGATAGCAAAAATACATAGGGGGGGGGGGTGTCACTTTGTGCCCCTCTCAAGTGTGACATTAAGCCAAATTCCAGCCCCCTCCCAAGGCTGCGGTACACCCCAAATCACCAAGGCCAGATAGAATTAAATATGTTCTTCTTGTCTATGGGTAGGATTTCTTGGTCCGTTCAAACAGTGAACGTTTAAAATGTACCAGTTTTTATATAATTGTTACACTCAGGAGTTTCTCAGAACATACAGTTTCTAAAACACGCCCATCAAGTAAACCGTTCAGATTATCGAAATCAGGTCGTGACAATCCTACCTTTCGTTTTATCTGCTTTGAGGCACAGCTTGTTTCTCTTACTACAGTGGATTATATTATGTACATATATTGATGTCGTCTAAGACTTTTCCAGCTGTGTACATGGCGGTATCATCAGCAATAGTATACGGTTGATGAGTCAATGTGCAGAGGCATATCATTAACAGGCAAAACGAATAGCAATGGCATCTATATTAATGAGTTCATTTTATTATGTTGATGGTCACAGGCTGATTTCTTGTTTTCAAATAGGAATGGAAGAAATACATTAAAATTTGACAGAAGTATATCGTTATTTACAAGATCGAAGTCTAGAAAAATAGACCCCACGACATTACCTTGGTCAATCTCGTAACGCCAAGACTCTGTTAAAGACAAAAGTGCAGTCTCACATGAGTGTCCAGCAAGAAATCCTGAGGAAAAGGCTGCTATAGTTCACTTATTCAGTGAGCGATTGGCCGCATGTCCTTTCAAGAATTTAGAGACTGACGGAAGCACAATGATAAACATGTGATTTCCAGGAATATATGTCCCTTCTTGTGCATTGGACAACCTTGACCACCTTCCCGGATACCCCTTTGAAATGCATGTATTACATAGTTAATGAAATATATTACATCAGCCGCCATTCTGAGGAACTTTGATGGCACACTCTCCAATCTTGTTGAACTGTTGAGGTTTAATGCCTCTTGATTTTCAATACAAAATCCTGCTCTATTTGAAGAATCTTGAAATTTGAAGTGAAACTTTTTCGGTTGTCAAGAAATTCAATACTTTTCTCTCGTATTCAATTTGCATTAGACGTCGTGTCTGCGTGACGTGAGGTTCCGAGGGAGACTTTCATGTGGAGTCATATGTTTACTTTTTAATCGGCAGACGTCGTCAATTATTCCCGGCTCTTACATATCTCATCAAATCCAGTGAGCCTTAACAATCGAAATGAATTAATCATTGGAAGAGTCAGTGATTAACCACAACAAGTCTATATGTAGAACGGTTGCCAGATTTGGTCGGAGCGATTTCTGTAAAATACTTTCAAAACTGCTTAATATCTACCTGACCTTTAACAAGCATTTTATTGTAGTAATTACACACACATATAAGGGAAGTGGGAAGCGGTACCGACATACTGACAGAGTCACATGACTTCACAGTATAGTATTCCGGTTAAACTATTCTAAAGCACGTGATATGTGTTGTATCTCAGGTACGCTTTTATTGTACCTGTCTGTAGCCTGTTTAAGACGTTTGTCCTTTAGAATAACACCGTCAACTTTGTCGTCTCCACCACGTTAAGCTCATTGTCGTGGTTAGTGATCAGTAATCGGCCAGCTGTACTGTTACATAAGATGTATGGGTTAAGTAAACACGAGTATGAATTTAATGGCGAAAATATTTCACAGCACCAAACTCACTCTCTTCACAGCACATAACTAATGAATAAATATCTAATTTCACACTTGTCAAATGTAATATCTGAGCAACCGACACATTCGACTGTGTTTTGGGTTTCCTCGAAGGATTAGTCGCAATCAGTATTATTTGTGTCAGTATGGACAAGTCTGCTCCAGAGTACATACGGACCGAAATTCTCTTTCCAAATCATATAGCTAGACGAGAAACGACTCCACTTGATCCAAAGATGTTATTAATTTTTCAGCATTAATTGCATTTGCTCTGATTCTTTGATATACAATAAAAAGCAAGCTAAAATTGTACAGCACTTCACAGTACATCCACGGTCATCTTAATAATGGTTTCCTAACATGGCGATAGGTATGGCTCGATGTATAGGTCAGTCAATCAATAAACCACTTATTTGACACATTTCTGAAACAAATGGTCTCTATTGATAAATTTTACAAACTTCCTTTGGACAAAACTGGCCTGGTGGGCTAATATACCAAGATCAGATCGAAATTTGAGAGTAGCAATTGACTTTTACCAAAATGTATTCAAAACCTTCAATAGGTCGCAAAACCCTCACTGGGATTCTTGTAGACGTCGCAGAAATATACTCGTCGGTAATCCGGGTTCAACGACAAAGTAGTATTACCGGTACCTAGCATGTCACAAACCTTGTTGTAAAGATTTTCGCAGCGCCGAAACATTCATAATTTGTCTGTGTCAAATATCACTATAATCTGCATTAACATATGACCTTTTTGCCTCATCAACCAGACAGATTGAATTTAGAAACACTGGGTCCTTCCAGAGAACAACAATGAACCATTTTTCACGTACAGGAATTCCATTATTCAAATCCTGCCTTCAATTTCATCAATTTGAGCAAACTATGCTCAGTAAATCAGCGTTTGTCCTACGTCTCTTGTCCAGCAGCTGATTTAGGCCGGCACATTTGCACTTATCGGTGTTATCCAATCATTGTACTCTATCTAGTGTTTGATTCATAATGGGAATCTTGATACTAACGCGGATTGGCTGATAGCTGAACAAAATACAAAAATGTGTTAGACGCGATTGTTTTTATTAAACCCCGCATTGGAATCGATGATAGGTTATTGGGGCGTCTTGAGGCCAAGTCACGCCCGTGCCAATCCCTCAACGATCACGCTGCGAGAGATGGCAGCGGTTCAGCCACGTACGTCAGTAGTATAGAGTGAGCATTACAGCGCTACTTGACCTGGCGTAAGAATATGGCGTCGAGGTCAAGTGCATTATAGTACCGGCAAAAGAGTGCGCCGTCTCAAAAATGACGCCGTCTCATGTGGAGGTCATGTGGAGGTCACGTGATGGTCAAGTGCATGGGGCATGTATTCCTCCGCGGTGACGTGGTCTGCCTGTGATGCGGTCTGCCTCCGCGGACAGAAAGTAATCCCAGGGGGAAAAATGCATGGAATGCATGTATGGACCCTGGGATGTACATGTTTAGACATGTACTGACCTTCAATATCCGGAACCTTTTCAACACCCGGATGACGTCATCTATGACGTCACTTCCGGTCTGCGTGAATCGGGCGTGACCTGGGTATGACTGTATGGAATGCATGTACTGACTTGTATCTGGGTTTTTTCTATCATGCGGACGTGATCAGGAATGCATGTACTGACTTGTATGCCGTCCATTCATTTGAGTCGGGGACTTGGGGTCCCTACGGAAGGATTTTGCAAGTCATGGATGGGTGTATGTGAAATTAGGATTTGTCCCGAAAATATAAAAAGCGGAACACGGATTTTGACGGCACAGTCCACAATCCTGTTGAATTGTTGGGGAGTAATGCCCCTTGATTTTCAATACAAAATCCTGCTCTATTTGAAGAATCTTGAAATTTGAAGTGAAACTTTTTCGGTTGTCAAGAAATTCAATACTTTTCTCTCGTTTTCAATTTGCATTAGACGTCGTGTCTGCGTGACGTGAGGTTCCGAGGGAGACTTTCATGTGGAGTCATATGGTTACTTTTTAATCGGCAAGACGTCGTCAATTATTCCCGGCTCTTACATATCTCATCAAATCCAGTGAGCCTTAACAATCGAAATGAATTAATCATTGGAAGAGTCAGTGATTAACTACAATAAGTCTATATGTAGAACGGTTGCCAGATTTGGTCGGAGCGATTTCTGTAAAATACTTTCAAAACTGCTTAATATCTACCTGACATTTAACAAGCATTTTATTGTAGTAATTACAACACATATAAGGGAAGTGGGAAGCGGTACCGACATACTGACAGAGTCACATGACTTCACAGTATAGTATTCCGGTTAAACTATTCTAAAGCACATACCAAGAATCTAACGATTCGTGATATGTGTTGTATCTCAGGTACGCTTTTATTGTACCTGTTTGTAGCCTGTTTAAGACGTTTATCCTGGAGAATCGCACCGTCAACTTTGTCGTCTCCACCACGTTAGGCTCATTGTCGTGGTTAGTGATCAGTAATCGGTCAGCTGTACTGTTACATAAGATGTATAGGTCAAGTAAACACGAGTATGAATTTAATGGCGAAAATATTTCACAGCACCAAACTCACTCTCTTCACAACACATAACTAATGAATTAATATCTAATTTCACACTTGTCAAATGTAATATCAGAGCAACCGACACATCCGACTGTGTTTTGGGTTTCCTCGAAAGATTAGTCGCAATCAGCATTTTTGTGTCAGTATGGACAATCTGCTCCAGAGTACATACGGACCGAAATTCTCTTTCCAAGTCATGTAGCTAGACGAGAAATGACTCCACTTGATCCAAAGATGTTACTAATTTTTCAGCATTAATTGCATTTGCTCTGATTCTTTGATATACAACGAGAGATCCTGAAGGATCTTGGTGCCCACCATTGTCCGATAATTGTAAGCTAATGACAAGAGGATCTTCTTGTCCATTGTAACTAAGAATAAACGAACGATTTTGTTTGCAGCAGAATTTCGAATATGATCGAAAAAATCGAAAAAGGGACACTGGAAAACACCAAGATATTATCTTTCTAAGTTTCAAGATTTCTAGAAACTGTACTTCATGTCGGTTGTTATAGTACAAGTGAAATGAGCAAAGTTAATCTGAAAGTGAATAATAATAATAATAATAATACTTTATTTCAGACACGGGTCCATATATACATAGAAAACAAGATTACATAGTGGTATGTAGTGCCGATAGGCACTACTTAGAGGAATACAACAGTTTCTGCCATTTATCGAGCAGCACAGAATGTACAATAAGGTCGGATTTAAGTATAGTACACAGTATCAGATTTTCGCTGGACTCAATTCTGCTTTTGAAACAATAGACAGCTTTCTTCAATATTTCGCCAAAGGAAGGGATGCTGTTGACAGCAAACATAGCACTGGCACTACAACTATATCTATAATGAAGCAGCCATCGAAATGCGTTGTTGTACATAACTTTGATGCCGTTAAAAACAGTAGTGGTATGAGTACTCCAAAGTTGACAACAATAAACATTACAGCAGTATGCTCTAAAAAGACTTTTCTTAACACCAGTCGTACAATCCCGGAATTTCCTAAGAAGCACATTAGCACGTACGCAAAGCCTTCTCTTTTGCGATTCGATATCCGCATTATCTGACAGATCACACGTAATAATATGGCCTAAGTAGGTGTAGCAATTGACATATTTCAATAACTCCCCACCCAACTTAACCGGAGGAGGCAAACAATCTCGATATCGCCTTGGCGATAAAACCATACACACGGTTTTCTTAGTGTTGAAGACAATATCATGCGACTCTGCGTAAGAAGAACAATAGTTTTGGCGGAGGGACACATGATACACATATCATCAGCGTACAGCAAATGATTCACAAATAATCCAGAAATATTGCATCCCACGCCAGCTTTAGATAATGACAAGTGAAGGTCGTGTAAGTATATAGTAAAAAGACAGGGAGATAAGATCCCACCTTGTCTGACACCATTCGTTACCTTAAACAATGAAGAGACAGTGGAGCCCCACTTGACGGCAAACAATTGAGTATTGCACCATACATACAGTATATTGGTAAAGCACATCGGCAAATTTCGATCAATCAGCTTTTTGAGAAGAGTCCAATGATTGATTCTATGAAAAGCTTTTCTAGCGTCTAAAATACATACAAAAACAGGGCTGCCATTGGAACGATAAAAATGTACAACTTCCTTAAAAACATAGATACATTGATCAGTAGAGCAACCGGATTTAAATCCAAACTGAAAATCGGAACTATAGAGCTGCGCCTCACACTTCTGTAGCACATATAATTCAATAACTTTGGATAGAGCAGTGGCGACAGCAATAGGTCTGTAATGATCTGATTTGGTTATGTCGCCCGATTTATTTTTGACAATAGGGTTTACAACTACATATGTCAGTTCTTTAGGGAGACACCCATGGAGGAACATAGCATTGAAACATAATGACAGATGAACATATAAGGCATCAGGTGCAAACTTGAGATGCTCAGCGGACAGACCATCAATACCAGCGGATTTATTACTCATCATATCACGAATAATAGCACGAAGATTGTCTGGTGAAATAGCAGGCACATCAGAAGATCCGTTTCTGTAACTTGCCAGAGCATCTAATACCTCGTGTTTGTGTTTTTCAGTGGAGACACAATTAAGAACGTGGAAGAATTTATCCTTCCATAGGTTGACAATGTCACTTTCACCCTCAGCATGGTCAATTCGATCTGGTAAACTCATATGTTTAGCGTTGGAGGTCCTAACCTCCTTCCAAAAGTCGTCATATAAATTATCAGACAAGGCTTGTGCCATCTTATCAGAGCGAATATTTATTTCCTCTCTCCTGCAAGCACGCAGGGCATATTTGAATTGCCTTCTAGTACGGCGCATATAATCAGCGATAGGCCCACATCGTGGGCTACCATATTCCCTCCACATAATAAAGCTTGTTCTTGCATGAGCGTGTAAGTCGGATATACAATCATTCCAGCCTGGAACAATATGGGCCTTATTCACCTTAACTTTAGCTACGGATTCAAAGCCCGAAGACAGAAGCGATTGTACAATAGAATTGTAATAATTACATATATCATCATGATGAACTTCGCCACACTCGTGATCATTACACAGAACAGCATGCACAGGAATGGATAACTTACACAGATGATTTTGAGCTGCCTGAGAATACAATGAGATATCACTATCTGTCAAGTTTTTCCAGTCAATGCTATAACTACGTGATGCACTGGAATCTTTCTGTAATCTCGGTAGAGCGTCCCATACAATAGATAGAGATAGAGGGCGCGATGGTCGGATGAAATGACATCATACAGTACTTCAATAGATCGAATTGACCGATTTACGTTATCGGACGACACACAATGGTCCAACCATGACGTGGACAGGTGTGCGTCACTCACATACGTATATGTATCCGCAGGTAAACGCTCAATGTCAGATACAAATAAATTGTAATCATCACAAAAATTAAGCAGTTCAGTACCGAAACGACGTGAGGGATGAGCATTCCAATCACCTATCACAAGGACATTGGGAATGTCAGATTCTTCTATAACAGCCCTAACCTTACCCAGGTAATCAATGTATGACTCTAAGTTTTCGGGTGAGTCGGTGGGCATGTATATACATAAAATGAGTAACTTAGAGTTAACTGTTTCAATGCGAATACCAAAAAGTCTGGGGTCATCATATTCAATACAATTTGCGCTACTCCCAAACGACTTCTTCCAGAGAATAGCGAGGCCCCCATGGGGTCTGCCTTTGGCAAGAACATTCTCATCCACAGCCGAGACACCCCGGCCATAAAAATCACAATGAATGGAGTTCCCCAATTCGCTTTTCAGAAGCCAAGTTTCTTGAAGTAAACAAATGTCACTGACATCACAAAGAGACTTAAGCTCAGGTAAACAAGATTTCGCCGAACGACAGTTATATGATGTGATACGTAGATCCATTATGAAAGTTGAGGTTGCTAGCAAATTAATCGTACTCACGATCGTACTCATTATCGTACTCACCATCACTATTCCAGCCAGATATGTAACTGTGAGAGTCCGTAGTACGTTTCCTCCCGTGGTTGGGTACAAAGCGAGAGTCCTGGTCAGCATCATATGCTGGTTGACGCGGCTTGTAATACTTTCGGACAAGTACTTCTTCAGGCCAGTAATTGGACCCCAACAGAGATCTGGAGTGTCTACCATTCACACTAAGCCAGAAAGAGGCGTACGAATCATATCTGGTCTGTAGCTGCTCGCAATTTACTTCGACTCCCGATTTACGCTTAACGTAACGACGTATGTCCTCTGTCGTCGTGTCTGGGTCGAGGCGGGTCACGAAAATCTCCACAGGAGGATACGTTCTGATGCCGCGTAGATCAGACTTCTTTCGCGACTTGCTATGCGATACGAGTTCAAACTTTCCTTCTGGAGGTTTTGAGCAGAGAATACCCGAGTACGACATAGTGCGGTCCGGAGTTGTTTCGTTTTGCACCACAGATGATATATTTTCGACGTTTGTATCACTATTTCTGCGTCCACTACAGATAACAGCGTCGGCATTTTCGGCGATGGCATTTCCGTTATCGGCATTTACGTCGTCGGCACTTTTAGGAACGAATGTCCAGAGGATCGTTCATCTTCATTTTGTAGTATTTTTTTTCTTTCGCCCATGTCATCATTGGGTACTGGAAGCGAAGACAAATCTCTTGACACTTTCGCATGAGCTATGAAACATACTTAAGATTTTATAATTAGGAACGAATGCTAATTCTGTTCTGTTTACTGGGCTAGTTTAAGTTATCTCTTTTAAGATACCATGCTCCAAAATAGTAAAATGGTACAAAACTTAATACTGAAGGGATCTGGCCTGTGCAGTAATGTTGAAACTTTGAAAGTGTCTGAATCCTGATTATCTCTCTTGGATCGAAACATGCAGTAGTCTACAGTTGTCGAGTTCTGACGTTGTGTCACAAGAGTGACGTCCCTTCGTGTAGCCGACCCGTCGGCAGACGAAACGGTGGGGCAGTTCACTTGCAATGAGATGGACTAAAGTAAACTGATTTAAAATTTGAAGAAATACATTTTAATTCGGAATCATTTGAACTCCTTGATATAGAAGGTGAAGGTATGGATATTCTCAAAAGTCAATATATAGAATATGCTCCACCGTTTGATCCGCCTACTCTTTTGTGATGCAACGTCACAACTCGGGAATACCGCATTAATTTGAAGCGTAACTTGGATTTTCGAATCGGACCAAAAAAGGTATCTTGCACAACTAGGCCCTATGTGGGACATGTATGCCAAATTTCAGAAAGATCCATGAAGTATTTCCTTAGAATTCACGATTACGATGTTTCAAGGAAAGATTCAAGATGGCCACCTGGCGGCCATATTAGATTTTCGAATCGGACCAAAAGGTATCTTGCGCAACTGGACCACAAGGGGAACCTGTGTACCAAATTTGAGAAAGATCCATGCAGTACTTCCTGAGAAATCCAGATAACAAAGTTTCATGGGGAAATCCAAAATGGCCGCCTGGTGGGCATATTACATTTTCGAATCGGACCGAAAAAGGTATCTTACACAACTAGACCTCAAGGGAAACCTACGTAACAAATTTGAGAAAGATCAACGCTGTACTTCCTGAGAAATCATGATAAAGTTTCATGGAGAAATCAAAGATGGCCGCTTGGTGGCCATATTGGATATTTGAATCGGACCAGAAAAGGTATCTTGCACAACTAGACACCAAGGGGAACCAGTGTACCAAATTTGAGAAAGATCCATGAAGTCGTTTCTGAGAAATCCAAGATGGCCGTCTGGTGGACGTATTGGATTTTGGAATCGGACCATGAAAGGTATCTTGCACAAGTAGACCACAAGGGAAACCTGCGTAACAAATTTGACAAAGATCCATTTCATGGGGAAATTCAAAATGGCCGCCTAGTGGCCATATTGGTTTTCGAATCGGACCAAAAATGGTATCTTGCACAACTGGACCACAACAAGGGGAACCTGTGTACCAAATTTGAGAAAGATCCACGCACTACTTCCTGAGAAATCACGATAACAAAGTTTGATGGGGGAATCTAAGATGGTCGCCTGGTGGCCATAATGGGTTTTCGAATCGGACCAGAGAAGTTGTCCTGCACAACTAGACCCCAAGGGGAACCTGTGTACCAAATTTGAGAAAGATCCATGCAGTAGTTCCTGAGAAATCGCGATAACAAGGTTTCATGGTGAAATCCAAGATGGCCGCCTTGCGGCCATATTGGGTTTTCGAATCGGACGAGAAAAGGCATCTTGCACAACTAGACCCCAAGGGGAACCTGGGTACGAAATTTGTGAAAGATCCATGCAGTAGTTCCTGAGAAATCGCGATAACAAGGTTTCATGGGGAAATCCAAGATGGCCGCCTTGTTGCCATATTGGATTGTCAAATCGGACGAGAAAAGGCATCTTGCACAACTAGACCCCAAGGGGAACCTGTGTACCAAATTTGTGAAAGATCCATGCAGTAGTTCCTGAGAAATCGCGATAACAAGGTTTCATGGGGAAATCCAAGATGGCCGCCTTGTGACCATATTGGATTTTCGAATCGGACGAGAAAAGGCATCTTGCACAACTAGACCCAAAGGGGAACCTGTGTACCAAATTTGAGAAAGATCCAAGCAGTAGTTCCTGAGAAATCGCGATAACAAGTTTTCATGGTGAAATCCAAGATGGCCACCTTGTGACCGAATCAGACCGAAAAATGTATCTTGCACAACTATATCCGAAAGGGAACCTGCGTACCAAATTTGAGAAAGATCCATGCAGTACTTCCTGAGAAATCACGATAACAAATTTTCATGGGGAAATCCAAGATGGCTGCCTGGTGGCCATACTGGATTTTCGAATCGGACGAGAAAAGGTATCTTGCACAACTAGACCCCAAGGGGAACCTGTGTACCAAACTTGAGAAAGATCCATGCAGTAGTTCCTGAGAAATCGCGATAACAAGGTTTCATGGGGAAATCCAAGATGGCTGCCTGGTGGCCATTTTGGATTTTCGAATCGGACCCTAAAAGGTATCTTGCACAACTAGACCCCAGGGGGAACCTGAGTACCAAATTTGAGAAAGATCCATAAAGTAGTTCCTGAGAAATCGCGATAACAAGGTTTCATGGGGAAATCAAAGATGGCTGCCTGGTGGCCATATTGGATTTTCGAATCGGACCAGAAAAGGTATCTTGCACAACTAGACCCCAAGGGGAACCTGCGTACCAAATTTGAGAAAGATCCATGCAGTAGTTCCTGAGAAATCGCGATAACAAGGTCTCATGGTGAAATCCAAGATGGCCGCCTTGTGGCCATATTGGATTTTCGAATCGGCCGAGAAAAGGTATCTTGCACAACTAGACCCCAAGGGCAATCTGTGTACCAAATTTGAGAAAGATCCATGCAGTAGTTCCTGAGAAATCGCGATAACAAAATTTGTTAACGGACGGACGACTGACGGACGACGGACCACGGACGAAAAGCGATTTGATGGTGGGCTAATAAAAACCAAGCTAAAATTGTACAGCACTTCACAGTACATCCACGGCCATCTTGATTGTCTTATTCTACTAATGGTTTCCTAACATGGCGATAGATATGGCTCGATATATAGGTTAGTGAATTAATAAACCACTTATTTGACACATTTCTGAAACAAATGGTTACGAGGTCACTGACGTCTCGTGTCTACTGATAAATTTTACAAAAACTTTTTTTGAACAAAACTGACCTGGTGGGCTAATATGCCAAGACCAGTTCGAAATATGAGAGTAGCAATTGACTTTTATCAAAATGTATTCAAAACCTTCAAAAGGTCGCAAAACCCTCACTGGGATTCTTGTAGACGACGCAGAAATGTAGTTCGAAATATACTCGTCGGTAATCCGGTTTCAACGACCTAGCATGTCACAAACCTTGTTGTAAAGATTATCACAGCGCCGAAAAAAAAATCCCTTTAACCTGAAATATTCATAATTTGTCTGTGTCAAGTATCACCGTAATCCGGATTAAGATATGACCTTTTTGCATAATCAACCAGACAGATTGTATTTAGCAACACTGGGTTCTCCAGCGAACAAAAATGAACCATTTTTCACGCACAGGAATTCCATTATCCAAAGCTTGCCTTCAACCTCCTCAATTTGAGCAAACTATGCTCAATTAATCAACGTTTGTCCTCCGTCCAGCAGCTGATTTAGGCCGGCACATTTGCACTTCTCGGTGTTATCCAATCATTGTACTCTGTCTAGTGTTTGGTTCATAATGGGAATCCGGATATTAACGCTGATTGACGGATAGCTGAACAAAATACAAAAATGTGTTAGACGCGATTGTTGTTATTAAACCCCGCATTTGAATCGATCATAGGTTATTGGGCGTCTTGAGGCCAAGTCACGCCCGTCCCAATCCCTCCGCGATCAGAGATGGGGGAGATGGCAGCGGTTCAACCACGTACGTCGTGCATTTATTAAATAATACCCCCCATCCTTGATGTTCAAAACATCATGAGTTTTAGTTTGAAGCACAGCAGATATATGTTATAAAATTTCTTGACATATGAAATAACTACGTTGAATATAGCAACGTTGACAAAGAGCCCTATCCCTTTCACTTTGGCTGGTGACAGAACGGTCGTTATTCAAATCGATTTCCATTGGCCATCAGTAATTGGCAGTTCAAAGAGCTCTCAGCGGTCTAGAGGCACACATATCCCTTTGACTTTGGCTGGTGACAGAACGGTCGTTATTCAAATCGATTTCCATTGGCCCTCAGTAATTGGCAGTTCAAAGAGCTCTCCGCGGTCTAGAGGCGCACATTTGCCTTTCGGATATAGCAGTTAAAAAAATATCAAGTAGGGAGGAACAGGACAGACGACCGTTAAATGGGGGTAGTGGCGAACAGACAACGACGAAGTTATTGTTACGGCAGGGATAACGGTAAATTCAATCTTCTGTCTCATATCGAAGGCCAAATTCTATATTTTCAGTGATCTCTAACAGAGATACCGAATGTTTTCATAAGGACAAACAAACGATTTTTTCGTGTATATCATTGTTATTTTATTTCCATATATTACAAAGATTCTTCTGTGCTTATTTCCCAACCATGGTATGAACATTCTTGTTCTTGTATGTGGGAATGTAGTCGTTAACGTGGTGAGTCTAAAAAGTAAGAACAAGCGGTCCATTTGTAAAATAAGGAAATCAATGATGTATTAGACCATTATCATTAGATGGTAAGCACACTGCAAAAACTTTCCGGTCAGTTATGCATAACAGATCCAAACATGCACAATCAGGTGTTCAATATACGTCATGGGCACCTGATACCTTAAAGCCCATTAAATAACATTCGGATATTACAGAATTATACGGAGCCGTGGAGGGGACATAGTTAATATTTTTTTTATTTCCCCCGAGATAATATCCCCCGAGATAATAACTAGGGGAAAATTCGCCATTGGTCAAAATTATCTGGGGGGAAATTCGCGATTGGTCAATTATCTCGGGGGAAATTAATTTTCCCCGAGATAATATCCCCCGAGATAATTATCTAGGGGGAAATTCGCCATTGGTCAATCATCTCGGGGAAAATAATTTACCCCGAGATAATTTCACCCGAGATAACTGACCAATCGCGAATTTCCCCCTAGATAATTATCTCGGGGGATATTATCTCGGGGAAAATTAATTTTCCCCGAGATAATTTACCCCGAGATAATTGACCAATGGCGAATTTACCCCTAGATAATTATCTCGGGGCAAATTATTTTCCCCCGAGATAATTGGCCAATGGTGAATTTTCCCCTAGTTATTATCTCGGGGGATATTATCTCGGGGGAAATTAAAAAAGAATTATGTGTAATAATAACATGTAAAAAAAACCATGAAATTTTCGCAGTGCAGTTCGTGACATAAAGAATTTTTAGAAACACGGAGAGAATCTAAGTGAAAACATGAGTTTCAATGGAATTTCAGGGCTTAGTCACAGAAGCATCGTTAATAAACAACTTCAGACAAAAATGCTCAAGGTGAAAATTCAATTTCTTCATTCATAATTTTTCACCGCTTATTTTACTGATTAATTTCTAAAACATATACATGTATAGCATATTCTACAGCATATAGCTCAGAATGTAAAAGTTTATGATAAGTTTGAGGGCAATGGTATGTGCAGTTTTGATTTTCAGTTCATGTGAATGTTGGTCTGCCCATTTTCTCCCTAAAGAAAAGGTCGCGTTATCCATTTAATATCTATCTTATCTAATACAAACGAAACATGTCATTCCTTGACAACACATGACAAGTTCGATAATATTGCTGATAGCGCAGTGATTCTATAATTTAACAGCTTTATAAATATTTCTCGATCCGTATTCAGAGATACTTACATCTCGATATCTTTCAGCTTCTGTTTTGATTGACTATTTATGTCAACGTGCATTTCCGGTTCGAAGATTATCTCATTCAGCAAGTCAAGGAAATGATTGAACGTAAGGGTAGCATTTAGCTTGAAACTTGAGGATGTTTTCGCGTATGAATGTAACATGTACTCCATGAAATCGTTTTATTTTAACTTTTATCGTTGCCTTTTCTATCCGCGTTGCACAGGTATTCGACTTACATGCTGTCCTGGGCAAAGGAAGGGGGCATCCAAGTGCCAGATCGTGTTCTTGTGTCCAATGGGCTCAACCTGAAGGAGGAAATCAGAGCAGCTATAATATATTTGCAATGAACAGTTTTGGCGCATACTTCATCAGACGTCCATGATGCTCATCCATTAACATCAGATGAGTTGCTTGAATTGATCCGTCATCACAGCTCCCGAGCTAGCGTATCTAATTCCGCATAAGCCAATGACAGGGACCGTGTGGATAATTCATAGTCTCCACATGAGCAGCTGCAATAAAAGCGCGGCTGAGATACTAAGGCTACGTCCTAGAATCCACTGTATTCTCGGGTCTGAATGTTAGGTGTTCCTGTAGAATTATATAGTCGCCAGACGGCGTCAATTTTTGCCACCTCTTGCATATCGCTCCAATTGAACACAACTTCCCGCCAGAACATTTTCATATGACGAAAATAGCTCGAAATCTCGGCATCTGAATCCTCAACCCTAAAAGCATTTTCTCAAATTCGTGGGAAAAAGTTTCACTGTAATATCACATTACAGATATGAGCTTTCAAATAAACATACACTAGATCATACAAAACCATCAATTCTGCAGTCTATTTCAAATGGAACATACGAGTCACATTCTCGCTCCATCTTGCGTCTGGACAATCTGTCGCATAAACACTGGAAATGGTCACTAAAGTTGTCCCCAATTGTTGCCTAAGTGCTTATTCGTTCTTTCTTGACCCTTGGACCTCCAATGACAAAGACTGTTGGATGACAATTGTATCATACGTAACTGTCGTCATGAATATTACATTCATAGATGTTTGTGCGATCTGAATTTTGTTGTAGTAGTCTCCTCGAGGATTCCCGCGGATCAATACCCCCTGGGGTGTGTGGCCCGTTATTCAATGGGTGGCCGGGGTAAAAAATCTGCCACCCCGGCTGGTCGCGGAGATAACCCGGCGGAACGCCTGCCGATTCTACCATCTTTCGGCATAGGGCGTTGCGCCGGGTGGTCTCCGGAAGACGGGCCTAGCACTCCAGGGGAAAAACAGGATTGGGATGGGTCTTGAGATGGGGGTCCTGGGTGGGGGGACGCTGGTAGGCGGTCTTCCCTCTGGGGCCTCGCATCTATTTCTCAGGACTCATCCCAGGGGAAAACAGATGGGGAGGGGGGGTGATTATTTTTTATTTTATTTTTTTTTTGAGAAAGGGGCTTTTTGGAGGGAGAAAGCTAGTAGGCAGTTCTCCCTCTTTAGCTCCCTATTCTAGTGAATATTTTAATAGTTATTTTATTCACACACGCTGAGTACAAAAGGGGAGACACTTATTGCCTGTCATAGCTATAGATATTAGCTTCAGCTTTTCATAATAGCTGAAAATAAATGGAGAGTTACAAAAACTTAAACTTTAAAGTTTTTCTTTTTTTTTTGTCACCCTTTAGGATTACATAGCCCTTTTTATTGATAGGTGCCAATTCTAGGCCTAAATATTTGAAAGGCCGTTGAAGGATCTTAAAGAATTGGTGGGTTGGGTGACTTGTCAGCTCCGTGCTCAGCGTGTGTGGTTGGCTCCAGGCTAAATGGCTGATGAGCCATCTAAATTTTGAGGAGGGAGGGGATAAGGCTGCTAGGCCTTGGAGTACATTTCTTAAGGTTAATTTTTATGGGTAGCTTTTGGATTTTCCACTGAGGCAGCTAGTAGGCATGCCCCGGTGGGGGGGAAGGGGGGGTGTTCAGTAGCCTCGCGGTCTGCTAACAGACTGAAGTTGAGGTTTAGAAAGAAAAGAGTAGAGTATTTCTTTGAATCTGGGAAAAACAAATTTAGTGTGTTTTAATAGTGCATCATTTTTAGTGCAGAGATAGGGAAGTTTTTAGTGTCGGCATTTTTTAGGCTGGCGTAGCTTATTTGTAAGGGCAGGACATGCTAGGCAGAAATGCTGGAGTAATGGGAACTGCACCATTTTAAGTGTAGCATAAGGTTTAGGAATATCCGGGAGTTTTTAGGGACATATTTTGAAGCTAGGACAGTTAGGGTAGGGATAGGGCTGGATGTAAAACACGATAAAAAAAAAGCTGAAAGGCTGGAGATAACCCACCCCAAAAATCAGGAGGGGGGAGGGTGTGGTAGTGGCCGCTGAGATCATGTTGAACCAGCGGAGATGGCCGGAATGTCCCGAAGACCCTCAGCCAATGAAAAGCTAGAAGGCTGAAAACGGGAGATCGGGGAGTCCATGCTAAAACTCGGCCCAGTCGACCATATCCAGCCGTACTAGAAAGAGGTACTATATACAGCCGGAGGGATTTGCAAGATCTATTATACAGGTAAGCCTGCCGCATCTTCTCCCGGACCAGGTCCTGCTTCATAGTTTATGCAGTCAAGATAGCAGTGTTTAGAAAGCTTTGAGCAGTTACCGTGTGTGCAGGTTATGTAGGATCTCATGACTCTCCACCACTATTGTATTCTGTCCTTTATACAGGCTTGATACTTTAAGTTACTTGGTGCCCGTTACATGAAACATCGACATTTGCAAGAGGCCCCTTGGCCGGATTGTCCGTCTTAAATCCATAATTAAACGCAACAAATGAAGGTGGTGAAAAAAATATGCCGGCATACTGACCCGAACTCATATTACCCCACAGACCTATATTATGACTACATATCTAATAACGCATCACAAGAACAAAAATATAATCCCTGTGATTATTTCTATATGTCACGCTTTTATTGCAGGTGTTCATGTGAACATATTCAATGACATGACCACACAGCCCCTAACACCGGCTTGGGCGGCATTACATCTTAACTCTTAACTCTATACGTGACCCTAAACCCGCTGCCCTCAACCAAGACACTTGGGGGGCACGTTAACCTGAGCAGTCTCTCGGAGACAGAGGGGCATATGGTCCTTTCGGACCGGGTTGTTACATGTCCCAGATAAGGAGAGAAAACGAGAGATCCTGAAGGATCTTGGCGCCCACCATTGTCAGATAATTGTAAGCTAATGACTAGAGGATCTTTTTGTCCATTGTTACTAAGAACAGACGATTGATTTGTAATTTTGTTTACAGAATTTCGAATCTGAGTGAAAAAGATCGAAAAAGGCCACTGAAAAACACCAAGATATAATCTAAGTTTCAGGAGTTTCAAGATTTCTAGAAACTTTACTTATGTCGGTTGTTATAATACAAGAGAAATGAGCAAAGTTAGTCTGAAAGTGAATGTACATGTACGGAGGATCCTTCGCCTTTGTTTTGTAGTATTTTTTTTATTTATTTTTTTTGCACGTGTCATCATTGGGTACTGGAAGCGAAGACCAATCTCTTTGACACTTTGGCATGAGCTATGAAACATACTTAAGATTTTATAATTAGGAACGAATGTTAATTCTGTTCTGTTTATTGGGCTATTTTGAGATATCTCTTTTAAGATACCATGCTCGAAAATAGTAAGATGGTACAATGCTTAATGCTGAAGGGATCCGGTCCGCGCAGTAATGTTGAAACTTCAAAAGTGCCTGGATCCTGATTATCTCCCTTGGATCGAAACATGCAGTAGTCTACAGTTGTCGAGTTGTGACGTTGAGTCACAAGAGTGACATCCCTTCATGTAGCCGACCCGCCGGCAGATGAAAGGGTGGAGCAGTTCACTTGCTACTGAATGGACTAAAGAAAGCTGATTTAAAATTTGAAGAAATACATTTTAATTCCGAATTATTTGAACTCCTTGATATGGAAGGTGAAGGTACGGATATTCTCTATAGTCAATATATAGAATATGCCCCACCGTTTGATCCGCCGACTCTTGCGATGCAACGTCAGATCTCGAGAATACCAAATTAATTTGGAGCGTAACTTGGATTTTCGAATCGGACCAAAAAAGGTATCTTGCACTACTAGGCCCCATGTGGGACCTGTGTACCAAATTTCAGAAAGATCCATGAAATATTTCCCAAGAATTCACGGTAACAATGTTTCGAGGGGAAATTCAAGATGGCCGCCTTGTGGCCATATTGGATTTTCGATTCGGACCGAAAAAGGTACCTTGCACAACCAGACCATAAGGGGAACCTGTGTACCAAATTTGAGAAAGATCCATGCAGTTGTTCCTGAGAAATCGCGATAACAAGGTTTTATGGGAAATCCAAGATGGCTGCCTGGTGGCCATATTGGATTTCGGAATCAGACCAAAAAAGGTTTCTTGCACAACTAGACCCCAAGGGGAACCTGTGTACCAAATTTGAGAAAGATCCATGCAGTAGTTCCTGAGAAATCGCGATAACAAGGTTTCATGGGGAAATCCAAGATGGCTGCCTGGTGGCCATATTGGATTTTCGAATCGGACCAAAAAAGGTTTCTTGCACAACTAGACCCCAAGGGGAACCTGCGTAACAAATTTGAGAAAGATCCATGCAGTAGTTCCTGAGAAATCGCGATAACAAGGTTTCATGGGGAAATCCAAGATGGCTGCCTGGTGGCCATATTGGATTTTCGAATCGGACCAAAAAAGGTTTCTTGCTCAACTAGACCCCAAGGGGAACATGCGTAACAAATTTGAGAAAGATCCATGCAGTAGTTCCTGAGAAATCGCGATAACAAGGTTTCATGGGGAAATCCAAGATGGCTGCCTGGTGGCCATATTGGATTTTCGAATCGGACCAGAAAAGGTTTCTTGCACAACTAGACCCCAAGGGGAACCTGTGTACCAAATTTGAGAAAGATCCATGCAGTAGTTCCTGAGAAATCGCGATAACAAGGTTTCATGGGGAAATCCAAGATGGCTGCCTGGTGGCCATATTGGATTTCGGAATCGGACCAAAGAAGGTTTCTTGCACAACGAGATCCCAAGGGGAACCTGTGTACCAAATTTGAGAAAGATCCATGCAGTAGTTCCTGAGAAATCACGATAACAAGGTTTCATGGGGAAATCCAAGATGGCTGCCTGGTGGCCATATTGGATTTCGGAATCGGACCAAAGAAGGTTTCTTGCACGAGATCCCAAGGGGAACCTGTGTACCAAATTTGAGAAAGATCCATGCAGTAGTTCCTGAGAAATCACGATAACAAGGTTTCATGGGGAAATCCAAGATGGCTGCCTGGTGGCCATTTTGGATTTTCGAATTGGACCAAAAAAGGTATCTTGCACAACTAGTCCCCAAGGGGAACCTGTGTACCAAATTTGAGAAAGATCCATGCAGTAGTTCTTGAGAAATCGCGATAACAAGGTTTCATGGGGAAATCCAAGATGGCTGCCGGGTGGCCATATTGGATTTTCGAATCGGACCAGAAAAGGTATCTTGCACAACTAGACCCCAAGGGGAACCTGTGTACCAAATTTGAGAAAGATCCATACAGTAGTTCCTGAGAAATCGCGATAACAAGAATTGTTTACGGACGGACGGACTGACGGACGGACTGACGGACGGACTGACGGACGACGGACGACGGACGACGGACCACGGACGAAAAGCGATTTGAACAGCCCACCATCTGGTGATGGTGGGCTAAAAAATAGTTGAAAATACTTGCCATGTTGTTGAATAGTGACACAGCCGCGGCCTCGTGACCACTCTGACTGAAATGGAAACAGTCTGGGGCGAAGTAGCTCAAATCATGGCTTCCGTCATGCTGCGGGTATACAAATTTCAGATCATTGATTCTGTGTTTATAAATCCCAGCTTCAACGTATCTGTTGAATCAGGTTGAAATATAATGGATTATTTCAGATAAATCCATCTGGACTGCAAGATATACGTCGTCCGTTAGACGAAGTTTTTAGTCATATTTCTCTAAGTACGGAGAAAGCTTACTAGATACTCTAAAAAAGCGCAATTTCAAAATACTTTGGGTTAGCTGGATCTTCTTTGCGGAAATTAAAAAAACAAATTGTGACCACACTGCCTCCTGTGAGCGGAATTTAGCGGAATTAGTTGCGTGTGTGGGAGGTAAGAAATACGTGATTTTGCTACAAACTGAGGTTACGCCAATCCATTAGCCTATACAAGGTACAAATATCTTCTACTGAAGCAGCTAAAATTTTCTGAAATTTCCAAGGGACCATGAAATTCATATTTTGAATTTTACAGTAATATCAGATCTTTTCCGTTTTATATATTTATATACTGTGGATTGTACCGTCTGATTGAATAAATCGATCACAGGAACTAATTTTACAATTTCTTCTCGAAATCACTGAAATACTGAGAGAGTAAACCCGAGGGCCAAGAAATGCCTGCTGATAAACTCTATTATATTACAAATACATAATCGGATACGAAGGTATCTAATGTCCTGAAGAGCAACCCATTTCTACAAAGACAGTGTATTTTCATCGCAATCGTTTCCCTGATCGAACTGGTAGAGACACTGGTTTTGTGGTACCTTCTGTCGGTACATACATTCCACCTCTAAATCGGTTAATCTCTCTCAAGATGACACCGAGTTCGACACAAGTATTAGAAGGTCATACCGCGTGCTTCGGAGGTTCTGTACGCTCAAAGAAGGGCTGAATAACCACCGTGAAATCTTCTTTCGTGTCATATCTACCCGAGTCGATAAGCGCTTGGGTCAGCCTTTGGTATTCAGCTAAGTGAGACTTCAGGACAGCGTGATGTTTCGTGTCTTGACCACAGTCGCACACCATGCTACAAAAGGAACAGTTTCCTAACATGAAACATACTATGCCTAGATCCAAGCAAACGTTGTGTTATTGATCAATCGTGTCATATGTTTCATGCAACTGCGGTATAGTAACGTCCAAATATCCAACGTCTACTGAGGCTACATTGTGATTAGACCTAAAAATGTGCTTTCTTTTCCGTGGACCAAAGTCCAGCTGCTATTTTCCTCGGAAAGAAAGTGCAATGTTTTTTACAACATGAAATGCGACAAGATTCGCTGAATATCCAGTGGTCAATGTATATAAGATATACGGCGAATCTGATTATTTCAGGGATGTGGTGTCATTCCCATATGAGCAAACGGCGTCTCCCTTAGCCAATATGTACTGGTATGTCACAGGAAATGGGTCAATTTCGCATGAAATACTCAATGTATAAATCTATCCATGTACAATCGACTGTGCATACATACCCATGAACAAGGTTGCAGAAGAACTGGCCGTGACCAAGAGTAGCCACTGGTGTGATGTCGAAGATCATGGCCAAGTTGACGAAGGTACGGGGCATACCAGCGTGAAGAATATCTAAGGCTTGCTGTATGTTATTTCTGTACGTGGTTCCACTGTATTTGTTCTGAAAAACGAAGAAAGTCTTGGTTAGATTGAATTTCAGAACCAGTCGGATTAAAGTTTTCTACCCCAAAATTTTCAACAAACAACATTTTAGATATTACTAAGCTTAACTGGTGGAGAGATAGAGACAAACCTATGTTCTACAACGGTCTTCATATATGAAGTACCGGTTACAAGCGTCTGGTCCGTCATTCATAATTCAGCCGTCCTCCATTAAAGAATATCGGCGTCCATAATCCAAAGACCTATTCCATATTTCGCATAACGGCATTAGCACCAAATTCAAAGACAATCATACTATACATAAACATCTATAGGCTAGTTTCCTGCAAGAGAGAAGCGGTCATCAGTTTTCAATGATGCGGGCAAGACGGCATGATGTTCCAAAAATATCAAATCCGTATCGCTGATCAGTATTCTTAATCCATATATTATTCGTTGTAACGTACTTCCTAATGATACCTGATCAACTTACTTGGTCATGGCAAACATCACACAGATCGTTTCCGCCGATAAATAGTGTCACCAGTTTCCAATCGTCATTGAAATTAATATGACCGTCAGCCTTCATTCTTGAAATTAGGAGCTGTGCTTGATGCGGCATGTCACTGAAAACGAATAGTAAATATGAGATAAATAAATCGAATTGTTACCCGTCTTTTATTGGCGCCCAACGTGGGGCTTACAAAATGATACAATGTACGTCCAGTATAACCGAATTCATATCATCAATATTTCGGTTATCAATTAAGCGAATGCGAACAAGAAGATGCATTTCAGGCAAGATCTGTCAGTACATTATTGCTATTTGGTAAGAGAGCCGAGAATATCTGAGGATGGTTATGTCTCCTGCTTTCAGCATGCACGTCCGAAACTTTATGAGATCTTACTGTGAGGTATCGCCCGGATGTGCTACATTCAGATGAGCTCCAGAACTTGTGACCGAACCGCTTCCAGTGGAGAAACCCCTAATATTCGGATTGTATTTTCTTAGTATGTCTGAAAAAGATATGAAAATAAATTAGAAGACGCTTCTAATGCCACAAAAAGCAGTAGAAAAGAACTTTATTTGTTTTCTTAGTTTGTTGCCTCTTTCTTTGCGTATGTAAATACAAACTATCTCCATGTATTTTAGAAGCATGTATAAAAGGTTGAATTGTTCGCATCCATATGCGCCCCTCCCCTCCTCATAAGATCCGAAATACTCCGATTTGCAATAGAAAAGGATATGAGAAAGAACAAGTATCGCCAGGACATCCGTAGCCATCACACCGGTATGTCGGCTGTTAAAATCGCAATGCGACGTTAACGGCTGGCATGTTGACCGCCATTAACATCGCAATGGGCCAATATATCGGCATGATCGTCTCTTAACGTCTGGTGAATTTTTCTAGAACGGGAATCAGTTCGATAAAGAGGTGAGTTTATCTTACTAAACGATTAATACAGCGAATACATATCTCAACACGAACGAAACTTTCAAGATCGACCTATCTTGTTCCAGGGCTAACACCAGTTACCCATGAAGTATAAAGCACTGTAAAAGCCTCAAACATATCATATTTAAGCCAGGTCCCCGCGTTCAGAATATTTTATTCGCATTGAAAGCAATTCCAAAAAATCTGATCTAAAATTCAACCATTAACGACTTTTTCAAAGCAGTCGTATTGGATTGTTTTTTTAAATATTCCGGTAACAACTATATCAGGGGTTCCAGGCTGTGGTACATCAAGAAAAGACCATGTCATGTAGTTAATCGGCTGCCCTGATTGCCAATTCCAACCTATCTACATACAATTATTTTCTCCAGTGTATTTTCCGTCAGTGTTTTAAGCAAATATGACTGTCACTAAAATTTGAGCGTCTGTCACCTACGAGGTTGAACTCAATCTAGAAGATATTTCATCTAGAGGTCCGTAAGAGGCAGTCAAAGGATGAGAATCTAATTCAACTTGCTCGTGTTCACGAATATAAATAATTTTCTCCACATGATGATCTTTGAAGAGCAAGGTCATCCATGAGCGAACTTGACGTGAAGGCCCACATAAAATAACTGAGGTTTAAAGGCCACGATACAGACATACATGTAGTCATCCCTGAATGCCGCGAAGACAATTCCGATGCTCGAAGCTCTACTCACAGAATGCACAGGGAATCACCTGCGTTACAAGAAAAGAATGATGCCTAATAAATCCTCTTACTCGCCAAAGTCGTCACTCCACGTTCCAGTGTGCTATCTCCACCGATGCTAAAACACACAGATAAGGTGGTTATTTACACATCAACGTGAATATCAATCTTCGTGAATATTAATATTCAGGACAGTCCCGAGATGGAACTCTCTAACTCTCTCAGGCGGGAAACGACGTCATTCCCCATGTGACGTTACGCTGAGGTTAGGCAAGGAACCACTTATTAACCTTGGCAGTGCTGTATTATTTTATCCACAGAGTTTTACAGGCCATGACATCTGTTTGAAAGTGCCTAATCAACTCCAAGACATTAATATCTTCAAAGTTGTTTGGATTTTCAGTATTTTGAAAGCCACGACGATACTTATTTTCCTATTTTTGCGGTAGAGCCAATGTTAAAGCATTCCCCGTTTCCTAACCTTGACTCGAAGTCACGTGGGCAATGACGTCGTTTCGCGCCTTTCATGGTTGAAGAATTCTATCTCGGGACCGTCCTATTGAATTGACATGAATTATAGCTTTGAAGTTTTGACTAGTAAACAGTATTCAAGGCCTCTAGTAGTCAAGATATCTCAAAGTTTCAAAGCAATCCTGACAGCAATATTTCAACGGTA